>SEMN01000729.1:0-225329 GCA_005408345.1 Macquaria australasica
GAAACATGATCTCTTTTTCTGGTTCTTGTCAGTAAACGTACCGCAGCATTCTGAATCAGCTGGAGAGTCTTAAGGGACTTATTGGGGCAGCCTGATAATAGAGAGTTGCAATAGTCCAGCCTAGACGTAACAAATGCATGGACTAGTTTTTCTGCATCTTTTTGAGATAGGATGTGCCTGATTTTTGCAATGTTACTTAAATGAAAAAAGGCAGTTCTTGAAGTTTGTTTTATTTGGGAGTTAAAGGACATATCCTGATCAAAGATAACTCCAAGATTCCTTACGGTTTCGCTGGAGGCCAGGGCAATGCCATCTAGAGAAACTATATCTTTAGATAATGTGTTTCGAAGGTGTTCGGGGCCAAGTACAATAACTTCGGTTTTGTCTGAGCTTAACATCAGAAAATTGCAGGTCATCCAGGTTTTTATGTCCTTAAGGCATGCTTGAAGTTTAGCTAATTGATTGGTTTCATCTGGCTTGATCGATAAATGTAATTGGGTATCATCTGCATAACAATGAAAATTTATGGAGTGCTTCCTAATAATATTGCCTAAAGGAAGCATATATAAGGTGAATAGAATTGGTCCAAGCACAGAACCTTGTGGAACTCCATGACTAACTTTGGCGTGCATAGAGGATTCATCATTAACGTGTACAAACTGATAACGATCTGATAAATGGGATTTAAACCAGCTTAGTGCAGTACCTTTAATGCCAATAAAATGTTCTAGTCTCTGTAATAGAATGTGATGGTCAATGGTATCGAATGCAGCACTAAGATCTAGTAAGACAAGAAGTGTCATTGTATTTCTTGTTTTGACCAAAAGTCATACAATCCAACTGACTTCAGTTTACAGTGATACAGAGAAAAGCAGCAAATCTTCACATTGATAAACCTTTTTTTATGTGTTTTCACCAGATAATGTACTTAAAATGAACAATTGAAACAAATCAAAATTGGTAAATGTTTTGCCAGCCTCCTTTACATTTGTGTTCATCATATACTGTACAGTGATGTCTGCCTCCTTTGACATGTTAGCCAGTCTTAAGCTTCTTTTTGTCTTAAGGAAATTCCTGTTTTATACAACTTGGGTCTTATTTTCATAGCTTTGTCCCTCATTTTGTAGCACTATTGATGATATTTTTCTCATCAAGTTAATAGCAGAGATCTGGGAACACAGTGACCTCACCAAAAAGAAGTCACTTCACTGTCACTGTCCTATTTTCAGCCTTGCTGCCCCTGAAAAAACACATTTTTTTCCAGATAAAAAGCTGTTTTGTATTTCAATACAATGTTGGCCCAACTACAGACATTATTTACTAGTTTGTTGCTTGCTTTTCACTGTAGTTTTAACTATTTCACTTCCTGTATCTACAAGGCAAAAATAAAAATAAAAAAACTCCACTCGCTCCCCACTTGAACATCCTGGCTCCTGTAGCAGCTCTTCTTCTCCTCACCTCTTGCTGTCGCTGTCTCTCATGTGTGTAGAACATTGGACGAGGAGAGACTAGTTGTTGGTCGACGCGCTGCAGCGCAATGCTTCCTTTTGGTGCTAGGGGTGCCACTTGACGCACATCACATGACACACTGCGGCACTGTGGTGGCAGTGTGTTTTGCGCTTAAGCCTCAAGACTTGCAATAAACTCGAATTATCCTTTAACTTTAACTGACTCTGACTGCTAGCTGTTCTGCTGTTTATATCATTTCAAACACATGTTATTGTCAGATGTCATTATGTGGAATCACACGAGGCGGAAAATCAGATTCCACTGTCAATTGACACTTCCATACTCTCATGACTCTCACAGTTGTTATGAACTCCTTTGAGAATTGAACAGCACAGATTATATGATATCTAACAGTGGTAGAGCATCTGATTGGGGATGTTTTCCTTAACTGATGTATGTGTTCTGCAGCCATACCCTGAAGATCCAGCAGTGTACAAGCCACTGTCACAGGAGGAGCTGCAGAGGATAAAGAACGAGAAGAAGCAGAAGCAGAATGAGAAGAAGCAGAAGATCACAGAGAATAGAAAACATCTAGCCAGTGTCCGAGTGGTCCAGAGAAACCTGGTGTTTGTAGTGGGGCTGTCTCAGAGGCTGGCTGACCCTGAGGTAAGATAACACACACACACACACACACACACACACACACACACACACACACACACACACACACACACACACATATTCACAGTGTATGCTGCTATGATGAAGAAATAATTCCACCCTGGTGGTCTGATGTTGACTCTTCATTTTTGTTACAACTGTTATTTATCACTCTATCATATGTAATAGAATAATTAAATTCAGTGAATGGTAGGTAATTCTGCAGCAGCAGTTCAGTCTGCCAACATCCCCCACACTAAGCAGTCCTGGAAAACAACAGCAGCAACGTGGCGTCAGTGCCTGATGGCGTCTGTGATGACGTTACATGCCATAAATATCCTTGGAACATATTAATCATCTTTCCAGTAGTGAATGACAGTGCCAGGCTGTCTGAAGGTACCATAAAAAATAAGTCAAGGCTTTGTGATCACTTGAATTTGGATATGTGAGTGTCTCCTGTTCTCTCAAGTTATGTGAATTGTCCAGTGAAAACTACTCACATACTGGGGTACTGTTTTTTCATTCTGGCAGAATGGTTCATCATAAATATGAATACAACGTGATAAGGAGCTATAGAGAGACATGGAGCCGTAGAGGACTGTTGGCCCTGGACACCTGGGTTGTTAGATCAGCAGGAGGAGGATGAGGGGGAAAGGGTGAAATGAATAAATCAGACCTCAACCACAGTCTTTGTGTAAACATGTAAGCATGTAAACAAAGTTTGTGCCAGCTTAAATCCAAATACACCTTTTAAGATATTTGCAGTCAAGTGCAGTTTATATGATATGCTATAACCCTGCATATCAGATAAACCGCTAATCACCCCAAATCACATTTGCTTGGATAAATGTATGTTACTGCCCCTGAGTTCAAGATGAATCCAAAAAAATATTTTTTTGTTTTATAGGAAAAGAGAAGACAGGGATTTTGATATAAAAATACTCAAAAATGATTTTATATATATAAAATTAAAAAGGACCAATAAAGTGATAACTATGATGAGGATAAATGATGATGATGTGACAAAAAATTGTCTTCTGTGTTTAACAGGTTCTAAAGAGGCCAGAATATTTTGGGAAGTTTGGGAAGATTCACAAAGTAGTGATCAACAACAGCACATCATATGCTGGTTCACAGGTGAGGCCCTCCACAGCAAACAGCAGGCCATAGTTCACAGTAGAGTCAGAAGGGGCCACACTGATGAAATCAGTTTTTAATCTAAGCTTTGTCGCTGTTGTCTGTCTGTTCTCCCAGGGGCCTAGTGCCAGTGCCTATGTCACATATATCCGGTCTGAAGACGCTCTCAGAGCAATCCAGTGTGTCAACAATGTAGTGGTAGATGGCAGAACACTTAAGGTAAGCTTGACGGATAAAGGTAGTACATTTAGATAAAGGAGAGAGCATTTGAATTCATTGAAGGTTCATCAGCTAAGCATTGAGTTATTGTAGAATATATTTTGTTTTGCAGGCTTCTTTAGGAACAACAAAATACTGCAGTTACTTTTTAAAGAGTATGCAGTGCCCCAAACCAGACTGCATGTATCTACATGAGCTGGGGGACGAAGCTGCCAGTTTTACAAAAGAGGAGATGCAGGTAAGTTAAGGCACGGTACTAGTTCAGAAGACTACTTAACTTAACTCTTTAAACTTGATTTCATTGGCGTCAAAAATTACACGCCTTCTTCTCAGAGTCATTCCACAAGTAAACTCTGAACTCACAGATATCATACACGTACTGCTGATAAAAGCAGATGTCAAATGTCAATTTTGGATAATTGTTCATAAATGAATATAAGAGTAATCAGAGGCTCCTTATAACTTCCTCATTATAATCAATGAGGAAGCCTCATAATCAACACAATCAGACATTGTCTTATAGTATAAATGTAATCCATGTGATTGTTGTTTGTACGTCCATGGTAACAGTGCAAATTGGAACTGCAAGTAGCTAATGCAGCATGATTTTCCATGGTGCAAAATTGGGCTACAGTTAATTCACTGTCTCCATGGTGGTATAATACATTGGGTTTACATCACCCAAGGCATGATGGAAACCATGTTTAGGAAAATCTAAAGAAAAAGGAAAAAACAAACAGGTGTGACAAAATCCATGAAAATGTGCTGTTTGTTTTTAATTACAATTTTTGAAAGAACTAAGGATCAGAATGTCCCATCAACATGATTCTGATGTCTCTGGCACAATGACATTCTCCTCTACCAGTTCATATACAAATATGTACTGGTTATTGAAACCTGTGGACATGCGGGCAAGAAATCCAAAGCATTTCAAATTGCATAAAACTATGCCAACCAATGGCACTTCTGTGTAGCCTAACCTACAGTGTATGTGTATATATATATATATACCAATAATATATGACATGTCTAGCAAAGGCATGTAGTGAGTATACTATACGCATGTAAATAAAGGGAATGAATCCTGAGCAAACAGCTAAGGGTTCAAGCCAAATGTTTAACCCATATACCACTATATATTTCTGTAAGTTGCCTCTTTCAGTCCTCACAATATACCATTTTAGTATTATCATAACAAAACTATCTGTCAGAATTTGGTGTTTTTATGTCATGTTTCCATGTAAACATAACTCTCCCTAATCTGATTTTTTGCTTCCAGGCAGGAAAGCATCAAGAGTATGAGCAGAAACTTCTACAAGACCTCTACAAAATGAACCCCACTTTCCTACAGACCTCGGCCGTGTCAGGGGACAAACCAAAGGGCAAAGCCAACTCTCTACAGAGGTATTCTAACAGTAGTCATTTGACATACTTTTCTTCATTCTTTGTACTTGGTAATACATATCCCGTTATCTCATGAGAGTGGCCTGTTTTATTCTATTTTTGTATTATTGATTTTAAATCAGATTTACTACTGTTACTTAATATTCAAAAACTAATGAGCTACAATAACTACAAGGATTTTATGTAAATGTCATTGTAAATGAAGATATGTATTCTCAGCTTTATATTAAACCATTCAGTTCAGTTTTTCTATCTGTGTGCTGTCACAGGTCTAACAGCTCCAGTAAAGATGGCTGGCTGTCATTACAGCCGTCAGGCAGGACAACCAACGGTCTGTCATCAGACCACACGAAGAGTCCGCCATTAGATGGCTCAGACCCTGAACACTTGACCCCTGAGGGGCCCGAACCTGACCTCAGCCTTGGCCCTGTACAGACCCTCTCCCCTTTCTCCTCAAACTGTGACCTTGCTAGGTAAACTAGAATGGTTCTTAACCTTGCAACTCTGCACAAAGTCATTTCACTGTTTGCTTCTCTCTTGTTACAGAGGCTGCATTAACCAAGTATGTTATTTATCCATTTCTAAAAGTTTTGAAGTCATGTGTAGCACTTTAAATTGACTTATTGGCACTCACTAAAATACCCTTCAGCCAATCAGAGTATGAAGAACTAAGTGGGTTTAAATTATATATTGTTGTAATTTCTTTCTTTCCTTGTTTACCTCAATGGCAGAGAGAACCAGGCCTTTATTTTGAACAGGCTTATATTAGAGACAGGCTTTTATTCCTAATTTCACCTGCTTCCCAGTTAATGTTAACTCAAAATTTCCCTCCACTTTTCCGTTTTTGCGATTGATGTTAAGCTACTGTGAATGCAACTTAACACTTTTTTTTAACCTTTATTAACAGCTGGTCTTTGTGTTTGAGCTGGCCACACCCCAACTTTCATTTGAGACTTGGCCATTATTCATTAGCAGCTTTTGCATGACAATTTACAGTAACTGTGTATTGATGTGACACTACCAGATAAGGTTGGAACACTCCTCAGTCTTCTGGTGGGTAAATATAATTGCAATTTTTTTTTCTTTTATTTTACAGCCCCAGCAAGAAACTGCCAGACATCATCAGTATAGGCAATGGTGACACCTCACAACTGGTAAGAAATGGACTCAAGTGAATTACAAAAACAGAAATTTCCAAATATTCAGTTTATTTATATAGCGCCATATCATAACAAAGTTATCTCAGGGCACTTTTTCGAATAGAGCAAGACCGACTTTATATTTACAGAGACCCAACAGTTCCCACCATGAGCAAGCACTATGCGACAGTGGCAAGGAAAAACTCCCTTTTAACAGGTAGAAACCTTGAGCAGAACCAGGCGGTGGTGGGCGGTCATCTGCCTCGACCGGTTGGGTCGAAGGGGGAGGGGGGGGAGCGGGAGAGAGAGAGCAGGAGGAAAGAGAACATACAGCAGCACAATACAGTTCCACATAGGGATGTAAGGCAATAGCTATGGTAATGGCATTGATGTTAACACCAACAGAAACAACACTAAGAGCAACATTATAATAGCAATACTAATAATAAGAGCAATATGCAACAAAATATGTGAGTGAAAGTGTCGTAAAGGCCAGTTCAGACCAAAGAGACGCGTTGAAACTTGCAACTACTTGCAATACGCCGGTCTGTAACATTCTGAAACCTGCCAGTTTACACCAATGCAACGAGACGGTGTTGTAGCTGGATATAATTTGTAGCATCTTAAAATATGAATGAGGATAGTGATAGTGAGTTACTTGCTACAGTTGCATTTCTAGTATTGATGAAACGGCCTAAACGAAAACGAGAGGGTCGAGATGACCAGCTGACTTTGCTACGAGCTGATTGGCTGTTGAAACAGGTGACGTGCCTTACGTTCTAAAACCAACCACTGGCGATTTGACAAGCTGAGTCGCAGGCGGCGCCATCAGCTGGCTTGAGTCGAGCTGAGATGGGCCAGTTCACACCGCTGCAACTTTTCCCTGCAATGTTCTCCTCGCAAATCTTTGGTCTGAACTGGCCTGTAGACATGGTTGTTGTACATTCTGATCTTGATGCATGTTATAAATGAAACTGGCTGAAAAAAATGTTAGGATTTCTTGTCAATAATCTTAAAACACTGATAACCCATCCTCTATGTTTGTGATCATGGCCTATTTGAATTATATCTAGAATTTTGTATGCTATTTTTATATGTTCACATATGTGTTGTAATTAATCTAGAATCTCCATGAGACCACCAGACTAAATAAAAGATAAAAGTAAGAGGCTCTCCTCTCTTGTGTCCTGTAGGTCCCAGGCAGTGACTCTCCGTCACCCCCTCCTGGCCTGAGTAAGCCCAGCCTGGTTGTTCCCATCAGTGTCACAGGCCACACTGTTCGCTCCCCCTTTGAGGTGGCTGCTGCAGAGTCCCAGTCACTGTTCTCAGACAACAGTAACTTCAGGCATCCAAACCCACTCCCCAGTGGACTAAGCGGCTTCCCCAGTTCCCCACACAGCAACGCTGACTGGCCCACTGCACCAGAGCCACAGAGCCTCTTCACCTCAGGTGGGTCTGACGGAGGAGCTTTGCGTCAAGCAAGGGTTTCAGCTGGTTAATCTTTCTGCTGATAGCAAAGTGTATTGGTTCTTTATACAGTCTCAGACTGTCTTTAAAAATTGCATGATATAAAAACAGTGATGAGTTGGTGTTGAACTTGGTTGGAGTATTCTCCAGACACCTCATTTGGCCACAAACCCCAGTTGAAACATCTGCACACAAACTGATTTAGATTTCTGAATAGTACAATGACATTCTTTTTAATACTGTAAGCTCATCAAAATTTTCATTAGTTAAGACCTCTGATAGTTCAATGACAGTGTGTGAAGCCTGCTCACATCTCACCTCCTGTGTGCGTGCAGATACCATCCCAGTGTCGTCGTCCACAGACTGGCAGGCAGCGTTTGGCTTTGGCTCATCCAAACAGCAGCAGGAGGACGACCTGGGCTTCGACCCCTTCGACATCACTCGCAGGGCTCTGGCTGACCTCATAGAGAAGGAGCTCTCTGTTGAAGACAGCTTCAGCTCTCCTCTGTCACCCGGCTCCTTCCCCCACAGAATCCATGGGCCCCTGCTAAACAAAGGCCACGGGCCCCCAGGAGGGCTCCCACTCCCCAACCACCTCCCACCCTCCCACTACTCCTCCCAGCATCAGCACCTGCAGAGGGGAGGCTACAGCTCCTTCAGCTTCCCCACTCACCCTTCATCATCATCATCATCATCATCCTCTAGCTTCTGCTCCTCCTCAACATCTTGTGGGTCCTGGATGGGTTCCACCTCCTCACGTAGTAACTTTGTGCATTTGAACCACACAGTCAGTTCAACGACCTCCACCTCACACAGCAGCTTCTTGGACTTGACAGTGCTGCCAGGACATCACAGTACTGGGATTGGAGGAATCCCCATCACAGGTAAGACTGGATAAGAGAGAGGGGGTCTGGGAGATCTGACCTGTACACATATAATGGTGTCTAACTTTGGATTACAGGTGTAAACGATAGTTGTTGTTTAGTGTAATTTGTTTCTAATCATCATAGCATTTACTGTATGTGAGAAGTCATGTAAAACCGATATAAAGAAGTCGGGGTTGAAATGTTTAAAGGATTCAAACAAATGGACTATTTTTGACCTTTGCAATGAGGATTGCCAAACCTAGCCCGGTGATGTGTGCCAGTGCAAACAGGAGAACACATACCGCAGCTCAGAGTGTTTTTGTTAGTGCCACAAAACCTCCCCAACTTGACACCTAACATAATACAATTTGCATCTGTCTCAGCCTGTCTGCCTTTACTGAGGATTTCTACTAAGGATTTGCACTTAATCAGAATTAGAAAACACAGAATGAAGTGTATTTTGTTCTGTAGGGTGTTAAGTCTCCAAAGTGACAGTCTCTGGAGAACAGATAAAGAACTGGGAACTTCAAGAAACAAGTAGTACATGACATCATTTTAGTACATTGCATTGTCAGTAAACATGTGCTCATTTATTGACCACTTGGTGGCAGCACATCATTTACTGTAGCATTATTGTAACACAGCAGGCAGTTTGTCTGTGCGCAAGTACATATTGAGAAAGCAGCCTGACTACCACCGCAGCTATTATTCCAGTCTGTTTCTGAGCATCTTTTCACACCTCCAAACACATGCCCGGTGTCATCTCTACTGGTTTATGTTTAACTTTTGCTCAACACCTGCTCTAGGAGCAAATTGCCCTCTAAAGAGCAGATTCAAGCACTGAAATAATCTCGCTGTAAATGTCATCAAAAGTAAGGATTTTGGTTCAGGCCCATGTTTGCATGTCTGGAAGTGTTTGTGATAAGAAAAGAGATGGAAAAAGTCTTGAAGGTGTGGTGGAGCTTGGCAGAAGCAACAGGGAGTAGACTGACCTAAAATCTATTTGTAAGGTGCACTCAGGTAATGGGCAAAAGCATACTGTCCAGTAACATTATAACTTTCTATGATTTCTCCTTGTAATTTGTTGTTATTCAATGACTTGGACTAAAGGGCTGGTAGCCTATTGTTCTTTCATTCTCATGGTCATTGTCATTTTCATGTTCTTTCTCCCTTTTTTTGTTTCTTCTCTCTAAAACTACTACTTAGATTTTAATTTTGACACCTGATTTTGGTTTTGTTTCAGTCATAGGGCCCTATTTTCGTGGCAGTGCAATGACTAGCATAAGCGGCGCACTGACAGTTTAGTATTTTCTTGACCTTGAAATTGGCTTTGCCTGTCTATGTGGTATTTTGGTGCCCAGTGCAGAGCGCACTGTGTCAAAGTGGGGAGCAAACAGAGGGAGATTAATTCAAATGAGGCAGCGCAAACAGAGTTGTTGGTATTTTGGTGGAAAATGGGACTTCGCACTGAGAATAGTCATCTCAGAACCACGTCTGTTTCTGGTGCAGCGTCAATTCACTGCCACTTTAGTCATTTTATCTACAAGAGCAAACTAGATGCTTGCAGTAAATGCACAGAAGTAACGGAATAATGCTCAAAATGTAAATAAACGATTTGATCTATTAATCACACTCAAGCCAGTAGATGCGTTTAAATCGGCATAAAAACTTTTAATATGGTTAAAGCAGGAACACCAGTAAAGCAATATCAGTGATTCTTATAGTATCTGTTGTCCACAGCTGCTTTGTACTGTGTGAAAAACTTCTCCTGCAGTTCATTAAATCCTTGCAGCCACTTGAAGGTTACAAGACATGTGTTGGTAAATCTGTAGCCTCCAATTTGAGAAGTGCCGCGCCAGAGCACAGTGCCATGCCGTCCATGTTTCCCTTGATTAAATCACATGCAAATGACACCAGGCTGCTACAAAATAACTACACACATCAGAGTTATAACTCGGTATTCTATTGTTTATGTGGGAGACATCGGGTTACAGCTGCTCATCAATCCTGTGTGCCATTTCCCCCTTTTCAACTTTCTTTTTAGCAAAAGCAGTGTCACATGTTTTATTCTTCAAATGCATTATGGTGCAAACACTGCTTTAATCACATTTTACGGTATGTGACTATTTATGACGCGAGATACAGTAGAATTAAAATGCCAATAGTGTCTGATTGATGCTATAAACGGATTCATCAAAATTTTATTTTTTTATATCTATCATCATTTACAAAGTAAATAAAAACACACCATCTGCCTTTACCTGCAGATTTGTGGTGTTGTGAGTTCACATCGTGCCGCTCTGCACTATTCAGACAACAATATGATTTCCTGAAGAAGCATCTTTCCATTTGTTGAGCTATTATAGACCAGTGATATCACTAGCTGGGTGTATTTATTAATCACCGCAACTGGGTAGTTGTGCGTACTACATTCACCAAATATTACATTCACCTTCACCCAGCCCTTTAGCACTTTGCGCTGCTGCACACACGTGAACCGAAATAGCAGGTGAGCTTGGAGACGCCAACACAGTCCGTGGGCTCTAAGACCTAGCACGTTGTGCTTGTCATTGCACTTGCGCCATTAAAATGGGGCTCTTAGTCTATTGATGATATTGATATTGATGAAAGTTCATTCTTGATCAACAGTAGTCTGAAAAAAAAGTCTTAACTCAAGGTCCACTTACTAGCTTTTTCCAGTTTTTACCTGCATCTTAGTCTTCATCAGTGCACATCAGCAAAGTCCATTTGCCAGTAAACGTGAGATGTGGTTGAAAGCTCTGGGGAAAAAAACTAGTCAGTAGACCTAGAGTTAAGATTTTTTTTGTCAAAATTTAAGTCAAGTTTTGTTAGCATAAACTGCTCTGTTGTTTTTCCAAACAGTAAAACAACCATTCATGAGAGCAATATCGGACTTTTGAATTGCTTGAACAAATTTGGGATGTGGCTAGTTATTCTGAGGTGTGTCTTGGTGGAAACAATGAAGAAGAGTGAATGCAGATACCATGCAGCTATTTAAAAAGAACTGAATTCCAGCACAGAATTCTCCTTTGTAATTCTGAGTGCTTAATTTTTCAGTAGGTAAATGAAAATTAATTCAATTCAATTCAGTTTTATTTATATAGCGCCATATCATAACAAAGTTATCTCAGGGCACTTTTTCGAATAGAGCAGGTCTAGACCGACTCTTTATATTTACAGAGACCCAACAGTTCCCACCATGAGCAAGCACTATGCGACAGTGGCAAGGAAAAACTCCCTTTTAACAGGTAGAAACCTCGAGCAGAACCAGGCTCAAGGTGGGCGGTCATCTGCCTCGACCGGTTGGGTTGAAGGGGGAAGGGGGGAGCGGGAGAGAGAGAGCAGGAGGAAAGAGAACATACAGCAGCTCAATACAGCATAGATATGGTAATGGCATTGATGTTAACACCAACGGAAACAACACTAAGAGCAACATTATAATAGCAATACTAATAACAACAACAACAGCAATAGCATCAGCGGGTGCAGAGCAGGAGCACGGGGGCAGCAGGCGGCAGCAACCACAGACCCAGACTTCCACAGCTCCAGAGGCAGAAACACCTGCAGAAAGCAACAGAAGGGGAGGGAGAGAGAGAGAGGAGAGAAAGCACACAACTACGGGAAGAAGTTGAATTAATAACAAGCATTGATGGGATATGAGGGCGTACAGATGGAGAGGAAGAGGAGGAGAAAGGAGCTCAGTGCATCATAGGAAGTCCCCCGGCAGTCTAGGCCTATAGCAGCATAACTAAGGGGTGGCTCAGGGGTCACCTGAGTCAGCCCTACTATAAGCTTTATCAAAGAGGAAAGTCTTAAGCCTACTCTTAAATGTGAGGAGGTTGTCCGCCTCCCGTACACAAACTGGGATCTGGTTCCACAGGAGAGGAGCTTGATAGCTGAAGGCTCTGGCTCCCATTCTACTTTTAGAGACTCTAGGAACCACAAGGAACCCTGCATTCTGGGAGCGCAGTGCTCTAGTGGGGTAATAGGGTACTATGAGCTCTTTAAGATATGATGGTGCCTGACCATTTAGGGCTTTGAAGGTGAGGAGAAGGATTTTAAATTCTATTCTGGATTTTACAGGGAGCCAGTGTAGAGAAGCTAATATTGGAGAAATATGTTCTCTTTTTCTGGTTCTTGTCAGTAAACGTGCCGCAGCATTCTGAATCAGCTGGAGAGTCTTAAGGGATTTATTGGGGCAGCCTGATAATAGAGAGTTGCAATAGTCCAGCCTAGACGTAACAAATGCATGGACTAGTTTTTCTGCATCTTTTTGAGATAGGATGTGCCTGATTTTTGCAATGTTACGTAAATGAAAAAAGGCAGTTCTTGAAGTTTGTTTTATGTGGGAGTTAAAGGACATATCCTGATCAAAGATAACTCCAAGATTCCTTACGGTTTCGCTGGAGGCCAGGGCAATGCCATCTAGAGAAACTATATCTTTAGATAATGTGTTTCGAAGGTGTTCGGGGCCAAGTACAATAACTTCGGTTTTGTCTGAGTTTAACATCAGAAAATTGCAGGTCATCCAGGTTTTTATGTCCTTAAGGCATGCTTGAAGTTTAGCTAATTGATTGGTTTCATCTGGCTTGATCGATAAATACAATTGGGTATCATCTGCATAACAATGAAAATTTATGGAGTGCTTCCTAATAATATTGCCTAAAAGGAAGCATATACAAGGTAAATAGAATTGGTCCAAGCACAGAACCTTGTGGAACTCCGTGACTAACTTTGGCGTGCATAGAGGATTCATCATTAACGTGTACAAACTGATATCGATCTGATAAATAGGATTTAAACCAGCTTAGTGCAGTACCTTTAATGCCAATAAAATGTTCTAGTCTCTGTAATAGAATGTGATGGTCAATGGTATCGAATGCAGCACTAAGATCTAGTAAGACAAGTACAGAGACAAGTCCTTTGTCTGATGCAATTAGAAGGTCATTTGTAACTTTCACCAGTGCTGTCTCTGTGCTATGATGCACTCTAAATCCTGACTGAAAATCCTCAAACAGCTTGTTGTTGTGTAGAAAGTCACACAACTGATTGGCGACTGCTTTCTCAAGGACCTTAGAGAGAAAAGGAGGGTTAGATATAGGTCTATAATTTGACAAAATCCCTGGATCAAGAGTGGGCTTTTTAAGAAGAGGCTTAATTACAGCTACTTTAAAGGACTGTGGCACATAGCCTTTAAATAAGGACAGATTGATCATATCTAGTACATAAGTGCTAACTAAGGGTAAAATTTCTTTAAGCAGCCTAGTTGGGACGGGGTCTAAGAGACACGTTGATGGCTTAGATGAGGAAATCATGGAAGTTAGTTGATTACGGTTGATGGGAGAAAAGCAGTCTAAATGTACAGGTTTTACAATTGTTTCTAAGGTTCCTGTGTTTGAAGATAAGTCAGTACCAACTGAGGGCAGGAGGTGCTGAATTTTTTCTCTAATAGTTAGAATTTTATCTTTAAAGAAGCTCATAAAGTCATTACTACTGAGGTCTATAGGAATACATGGCTCAACAGAGCTGTGACTCTCTGTCAGCCTGGCTACAGTGCTGAACAGAAACCTGGGGTTGTTCTTATTTTCCTCTATTAATGATGAGTAGTAAGCTGCTCTGGCATTACGGAGGGCCTTCCTATAAATTTTAAGACTATCTTGCCAGGCTAAACGTGATTCTTCCAGATTGGTGGAACGCCAATTCCTTTCAAGTTTTCGATGTTTGTTTTAATTTGCGGGTTTGCGGGTTATACCATGGAGCTAACCTCCTCTGTTTTATTATCTTCTTTTTTAGAGGGGCGATAGAGTCGAGTGTTATTCGTAGTGAGCCTGCAGCACTATCAACAAGATGATCAATTTGGGAGGGACTAAAGTTAGCATAGGAGTCATCTGTTACATTGAGACATGGAACTGAATTTAATGCCGATGGAATCACTTCCTTAAATTTAGCTACAGCACTATCAGATAGACATCTAGTGTAGGAATGTTTGCCTAATGGCGTGTAGTCCAGTAATAGGAATTCAAAAGTTAATAAAAAATGGTCTGATAAAAAGAATTCTGTGGAAAGACTATTAGATGTTCAATTTCAATCCCATAAACAAGAACAAGGTCGAGGGTGTGGTTAAAACAGTGAGTGGGTTTATGTACACTCTGACAGAAGCCAATCGAATCTAGTAATGAGATAAACGCAGCACTAAGGCTATCATTTTCTACATCCACATGAATATTAAAATCACCTACAATAATTATTTTATCTGTTTTAAGGACTAAACCTGATAAGAACTCTGAGAATTCAGATAAAAATTCAGAATACGGTCCAGGAGCTCGGTACACTATAACAAATAGAATTGGCTGTACTGTTTTCCAGGTTGGGTGTGAAAGGCTAAGAACAAGGCTTTCGAACGAGTTATAATTTAGTTTAGGTTTAGGTTTGATTAATAGGCTTGAGTCGAAGATGGCTGCAACTCCACCTCCTCGGCCTGAACCTCGAGGAATGTGAGTATTAATGTGACTGGGGGGAGTGGATTCATTTAGGCTAACATATTCACCTTGACACAGCCAGGTTTCAGTAAGACAAAATAAATCAATATTATGATCTGATATTAGATCGTTTACTAGAACAGCTTTAGATGAGAGAGATCTGATGTTTAAGAGTCCACATTTAATTCTCCTATTTTGTTGTACTGTTGCAGTGGTGGTTTTACTTTTTATTAGGTTTTTATGTGCAACTCTTCTTCTGTTTACTTTTGATTTAAATAATTTAAGTGGTCTGGGGGCAGACAACCTCTCTGTGGAGTTTAGGGTGGGTAACTGCTCTAATGGAAGCGCAGAGAAGCGTGTAGGACTGCAACTCTGCCTCCTGGTCTGGACCACAGACTGTATTAAGTCTATGGTCTGAACTCTGAGTTGTCATGGCTTTGGGCCACTAATAAATTCGGCCAGATTTCTAGATATGAGAGCGGCTCCATCCAAAGTGGGATGAATGCCATCTCTCCTAATCAGACCAGGTCTTCTCCAGAAAGTCTGCCAATTATCTACAAAGCCCACATCATTACCTGGACACCACCTCGACAACCAGCGGTTGAATGATGACATGCGGCTATACATGTCATCGCTAGTGAGATTAGGTAGGGGTCCAGAGAAAACTACGGAGTCCGACATTGTTTTTGCATATGTACAATTAAGTGTTTTCAGTAGTGTCTGTGGTATGAAATATGCTTGTAGCCATGTGAAGTGATTATGCCTGATTCTGTTAAAGTAGATAGCTTTCAAAAATTGCAATTTTCTTTAGTGCCACTTGAGTACCATTTCAATTTTACTGCGAAAAACATGACTCCCCAAATTGCACTGCAGCTTATTGACAAAATTTTATTAAAAAATCATCACAGTAGAATTTTCTGAAATCATTGTATCTGCTCTGCCATTAGTCTCAAACTCTACCCTGTGAGAGACAACCACCATAGAACACATTCCCATTGGTAGCATTCTAAACATTTCCCCATCCCATGAATAGATTTTTCTCGTTATGCGCCCTTGTCTGTTCTTGTGTTCTCATGGACTTGTATAACGTCATCGGTCACAGCTCAAGTACCATCCAGTGCAATCAAGTCCACATTTAGCCAAGAATAGTCCAAATGCCTGGATGACTCGCCTGAATTGACCTGAATTGAAGTAGACAAGTATGGCATACATATCAACCAGAAGACCAGATGGTCATCGTCCATGGTCACCCTGGTCTTTTACCAGTGTCACTGATGTATTCACCCTAACCTGCCTGAGCTGGTGATAGCAGCATGAAAGCTGTTGTCCCAATTGCAAATACTACATTCTCCTGTTCCTGCAAATTTGTACATCTGAGTTTAACTTGCCAATTTCGATCTCCCAGGCATGTGAGTTTGAACTCTGTATTGAGAAAGGTCTATGTTTTAGGGCAGTAATTAACACCAACAAGATGTGCTTGGAATACCGGTTCTTGTACTTTTCTGTCTGCCTAACCAGAGCCAAATGCTAATTTTATTTAACCTGGTCCAACAGTTGCTCCATCTTTATTCACCCTCCTCTTGCTTATCATGGGGAGAAGACCAGACAGGGTTGCCATTGCTCTCCGACTTTGTATTGGGTGCTATGGACAAATCTGCAGTGAGCACACAGAAAGGCCGCTCTTAAAGTTGATGTCTGTTTGTTAAAACTTGCACATGATTCAGGGTACATTTATTTGTTATTCTACAACACAGGGCTGCAGAATTAAATGAAAGTTGTAGCCCCCGCATGCTACACATACAGAACATATATACAAATGTTTCAAATAAGAAAAGAATAAAAATAAAAACAATATATACAGTTACTTACATATATTATACAGAGGTAGTGGTATGGTAATGTACAAAACCAGCACAACAGAAAGTTCCATGTCATTTATTTGCAGTGGAGTTGAGGAATCTCATAGCCTGAGGAAAGAAGCTGCACTTTAGTCTGGTGGTACGACTGCAGATACTTCTGTATCGCTTGCCAGATGGCAGCAGGGTGAAAAGGCTGTGGCTGGGGTGGGTATTGTCTTTTAGTATCGTTTGGGCTCTGCGCAGGCACCTCACCTCTCCGATATCGCTCATGCTCTGTAGATGGGTACTAATGATGTTCTGGGCGATTTTAATCACCTGCTGCAGAGCCCTCTGGTCCTGGGCCGTAAACGTCCCATGCCAGTTTGTAATGTTTCCAGTCAGGATTCCTTCTGTTACTCTTCTGTAAAAGTTAATGAGAACTTGGCATGGGAATTTTGCTTTCTTAAGTTTCCTTAAGAAATACAGTAAAACTGTTCACATGCTCCATCTCAGCTCCACTGATGCAGACAGGAGTGTGTCTGTGCCTCCTTTTTCCTAAAATCAACAATCAACTCCTTGTTTTGCTGACATTGAGCATTAGGTTGTTCTCTGTGCACCACTCTGCAAGGTTGTTGATTTTCTCCTGATATGAATTCTCATCTCATCACAATAGCTGCATGTAGCCATTGTACAGCATGTGTGTTGCTTCCATGTTCTATTCCTTTTTAGGTGGAAGGAAGTGGCTCCCGGATACCACAGAACAGCAAGCCAGTTATCAACAAGGAAACAGACAGCAGTGTTTCAAATTTCTAGAGTCATGCGCCGAGTGCTTTAAAGTAATTTACCCTTCGCTAAGCCCTGCGCCCCCCTTAGTTACTGTTGTAAAACCTCAAAAGTACAGTTAAAATAGTATCTGGTGACATTGCCTTTTAATTGGTTCACTTGAACCAGACGCTTAGGGTAATCTTCCACAAGCTTCTCACAGTACTTTGTCGGACCGTCGAGGTGAAGAGGGAGCTGAGCCTGAAGACAAAGCTTTTGATTTACCAGTCGATCTAAGTTCCAACCCTCACCTATGGTCATGAGCTTTGAGTTGTGACCAAAAGAATGAGATTGTGGATACAGGTGGCTGAAATGAGTTTCCAACGCAGGGTGGCTAGGCTCACCCTTAAAGAGCCTTAGGAGCTCGGACATCTGGAGGGAACTCGGAGTAGAGCCGTTGCTCCTTCATGTCAAAAGGATGCAGCTGGGGTGGTTTGGGCATCTGATCCGGATGCCTCCTGGGAGACTTCCTTTGGAAGTTTTCCAGGCACGTCCAACTGGTAGAAGACCCCGGAGGAAAGACCCAGAACACGGTGGAGAGATAATATAACTTATCTGGCTTGGGGACTCCTTGAGATCCCGCAGGAAGAGCTGGAAAACGTTGCTGGGGACCACTGCGACCTGGCCCCTGGATAAGCGGCAGCAAATGGATGGATGGATGGATGGATGTAACAAGTTAAGCTGTGGTTGTAAACTTTCCCAAATCCAATAAAGAGCAGGATAGAGATGCTAATGTTAGCCTAAACTCTGACATAGTAGCATCCAGTAATGGCTCCCACACAGTTAGGGAATACTACAGTGGATGTCATGTGCCAGTCCTAATGGGGCTTTTTACAAAACTTGTAACCCCACAAAATAATAAAATTAGGTAATGATGTGCTCCTTTGCCTTGGAAGCAACATTGGTTTACCACTCTAGGTAGTAGCCAGGCATGCTAACAAAAAACCACCCCAGACCAAAAATAAGTGGACAGGGGTATCTGCATTTTGACATTAGACCATATAGTGTACCTGTATAGAAAAAGGCTACTCAAACCAAGCTGCTTCTTGTCTCTTAGGTTGTAATTGTCCACCATTTCTGAGCTGCAATGATTTCATTAACAGTGTATTGGTAAGTTTGCAGTGCTTAAACATAAGATGATGGTGATTAAATTAAACTAGTTGAAGAAGATGAGTTTGCATTGGCAGACAACCTTCGTCTGATAGCAGTCATAAAAAACATTATCTAATTCAGTGGTAAATAATTCTTCCCTGTAAAGGAGTGGCATTGGATAACGTGGTTAAAATTGATTTCAGCCTCATGAATTAAACATGGAAGCACTTGTTTATCTAGGAATGCAAATGGCAACATAGGTGATGATGTTAATGCCAGCCATGCTTCCCTGTCTGATAGCCTGATTTAAAATGGAAAAAAAGGGCTTAGTGAGGGCAAGCTAGGATCACAGGGGAATACTGAGGGAGGATTGTTTCCTCTTAATCACTCATGTTTTGGGGGTTAATGCTTGACAGTATTTAATTCAAAAGCTTAGTATAATTAATGGAATCTTCCTTAGACTTGATGCTTAAAGTAATGGCTATTGTAACAACATCTCAACACATGTTCATGGCATTTCCATAGTCTCTTCTGTGCCTTAGCCATCTTGTAGGAAGCGAGCTGTGGGTAGGTCAACTAACAATCATCCTGCCAATTAGTATTTATTATTCATAGAGCCATGGTAACTGGAAAGGCTGTCATCCTCGAGGTCTACTGTCTGCAGTGTGTCATTAGACAGAGCTCTAAATGATTCCAGCTCTCAACCACAGCACTGAAATACTGCTTTTGGGCTGCAGGAGAAAACATGGCGGCTGAATAATTAGCCCACTGCTCTGCCTCTTCAGACTCAGGATCTCAGATCTGACTGACCTGGCTAAATTGTTGACCACAGGCACAGATGACCAGTGTCTAAAAGTTGATGTGATCATTAGATTGTCTTAGCACATTTTCTGAATTCAGATTATTGTTCACCGATGGAAAAACTTACCAGACTTTCCTACTATTTAATAGGTGATGTAACATATAGTAAGCAGCTAACTCTGAATGTCAGTGGACCGTTTTAGTCTTTTCCACACTGATAAGAATACAGTTGTGGACACTTTGTGTACCATATTTGGGGATAACAATGGCCAGATTGAAATATATTTAATACTGGTTCCTAGGGCTGTTTATTAAACCTCAATACTTTTTTAGTACCAAATGATGTGTGTCCTTAGCACAGAATATCAAAAACTTGTCATCGGCTAGCTGGTCAGATTCATCATCTTGTTTACTTATTCTTTCATCAGATAGTTCCTGATTTAAATAAAAGATTTTGCCAACTTAAGACTATTTTATTTAGCCAAAGGTATTGTACGGCTTCTTGTGTTTAGACAACATTTAGCATTTAAGAACTTTGCTTTCTTTTCTTAAATGAATAAAGTGGTTATGTTGAAAAAGCTTGTTTAAATTTCTCATAGTAAGATCTTTTTGGTATCAGTACTGAAACTCTGGTACTGCATTGGCAGTACTATTGAAACATTTCAAACAATACCCATCCCTACTGGCTCTAAAGCTGGACTTTTTTGCCCTAGTGTCACGGGCATATGTACTAATTATTAATAAATAACTTTGTGACAGAATAACATGTGGCTTCAGCTACATCACAGGCTCTTGTTCCTGACCCCAACTTCGAGGCTTTCCATTTTTAGCATTCAGAGTAGAACCCACAAAACAAGTGAAGCTACACCTAGCTCTCAAGTAAATTGAGCTACCCTACAGTATTAATTAGCAGCATTTGAAGCTGCTAATTCTTTCCTCATTAGATTTACTCTAGCTGTGTTGTCAGCCAGTGAATTGTAGAAGCCGTGTTCAGCCACCAGCAGCCCAGTGTTTATTGTCACCACCAAGTCCAGAGTTGTCTGCTAGCGTTAAAATAGAGTCCACATTGTGTTAATTTTTACGTTTGTATTTAAGTGTGCTTTCACATCTAACCTGTTTGCCAAAAAGAAAATTTAAGACAGTGCTTAATAGAGCCTGACAGAATTTTTATTTTTTTTATAGGCTAATACCATTATCCATGTATTGCTAGTGGCATACTTTTCTAAGAGCTTCCCCTCTCCCTGTTTCCATGCAGAAAACAGCAGTTGTGTAGAGAGTATAAATGTGAAAGAGTGGCAGGAGGGACTCAGAGCGCTGTTACCCAACATCAACATCAACTTTGGAGGACTGCCCAACTCCTCGTCTTCCTCATCGTCATCCTCCTCCTCATCCAGCGTCAACCACACAGGGGCACCGGGGGTTTCTGGGAATGTTTCTCACAGCCTCTGCTGGGATGGCACAGCCAGCTGGATGGACCCAGCCATCATCAGAGGTAGAAGCCAGATCCTGCTCAGGGGCACTAGATTTATCTAAAAAATACAATAATGAGCTTTTAAAAAGGATATTGGCTGATTTCAGAGAGTATCTTAAAGGAGATGGAGATAGTAAGGTTCTCAAAACACCTCGCCAACAGATATAAAAAAACTCTTAACGCTAATACTGAAGATCAAAGTTTACACAACGCTGAGAAGTTGGAAAATTGCAGTCATGCAGTGCTGATGAACTTGGAATACCAGCCCTCTGTCAGCAGGATTATCCATTAAACCATAAACGTCACCTACAGACCTCGCATTACATAGCCAAATACCTACAACAGTCAGTACATAATCAATAAATAATCACCAACCACTGAAAAAAAGAAATGACAGACAAAAAGAAGAAAAAACTAGGCTTCCTCCTAGACTCATAGTGATTATACATTAATATTTAAATAAAGGAGAAATTCATTACAGCAGACAAACTCATTTCTCAGCTGTTTGTTTTTTGTCAACTTGAGCTTTGGGAACCTGTGACCAGGGACATTTTATTCACCCAATGATTAATCGACCAAAAATTGATAGTTATTTGCAGCCCTTCTTACAGTACCTAATTTGCATATTGAGATCAAGATACCAAGCACACTTATTAATAGCAGGTAAATGCAAAGGCTTCTGATCAGTTGTCATTATCCAGATAATATATCCATGTTAAATTTCTCCTGTCATTTTCAACCATTTAGGACTTAAGTTGTGTATTTTCTGGAAATCTGAGTAATGAGTCCAAGTCCCCCAAAGTCACTAAAATCCCCAGTGTTTCTAAAACTGTGGCTACGACCCTATCCATGACAATGACTTTTTTTTTTTACCTTTGTGAAGATGGGACCATTATCTACCACAACCTAACAATTTAAAGCAAACTGTGCCATATGCAGATTTGCAGGGACATTTAACAGAGGGCTGCTACAGTTCTATTGCTCTGAGGCACCAGTCATTAGTATCAAAAATTACAACAGGCACACGTGAGGGGGAACTGACCCAAATTTTGCAGTCAGATCTGTGATAAATTGCTGTGACCCTAACTATTAATCCCCATTTGGTTCTGTAGACAGAGCCCTGAAATAAAGTGGACAGTTCACGTTAATTAGTCTTCTTTATGAAACCCTGGGTTTTAGCAGAAAAAAGTGTATTATTTTTAAATACTATCCTTGTGGACCTACTGCCCACACCTTACCCCTCTCCACCCACCACCATGTTCCCAGCTGCTGCTGTTTTGTGGATGAGCTCATCCTGTTTTTAGTCTACTTCCAGTTCAGACTGGTAAACAGAGGTGTTCTCTGGTGTTAGGGGGTTGAACAGAGAGGATAGCTGGACCCTTGGAAGTGTGGTGGACCACTTGTTGGATGGTTTCTGAGTCCAACCTCCCTTTGACCCATTCATAAGAAATTGTTAACATAGTTTAATCCCATGTCATCACTGCTTAGACTCAAGGCTGCAGCTGTAGTTCCATAAATATTAAAGCATAGCATTAAATAGAGTTGCACAGAACTGAGTAGTATCTTATCCACATTTAAGCTTTTTTTTGGTGCTGTCATGAATTATTTTGTGCCTACAGGTTGTGACCTTGTTTCCGTGTGTGAGTGATGTTTATTTCTACTAGGGGTGGCACTAGAATGCACAAATATTTGCTTTGGTTGAGCAGTATATTTGTGTTGCCATTAAGTGAATATACTGTATACTTTTACCCCTCCATCTCTGTAAGAGGCACATGGTATTCTGTAGGTGGCAGCACAGTCCACTACTCCCTCCAACCCCAGCCCATTCCATTCCCTCCCCACTGGCCTGAGGCACAGCAGGGAAGAAACTGGGAAGAAATTATGCTCATGCTTATTTCAGCTTTTATTTACTAGACCAGATTTTCAGTTGGTCAAAAGTTTAAATGCAATCTGTTAGTATTTGGTGACATTGCCTTTTAATTGGTTCACTTGAATCAGACGCTTAGGGTAGCCTTCTGCAAGCTTCTCACAGTACTTTGCTGGACTGCCGAGGTGAAGAGGATGCTGAGCCAGAATTTACCAGTCGATCTAAGTTCCAACCCTCACCTATGGTCATGAGATTTGGGTAATGACCGAAAGAATGAGATTGCAAATATAGATGGCCGAAATGAGTTTCCATCACAGGAGGGCTAGGCTCCCTCAGGCCAATCAGGGTGACAATCTCATTCCACAAGCTCCACTAATATTTTTTTTTATATTAACAATGAATCAAATAACTATGTGTAATGTGAAAGGGGTCACTTGTAGTGAAAACCCCACAGGGAATTATGACCAACACTGCAGCTCTGCAGAGCTTTTAAGCCTCTTTTAGCTCATTCCTTTGGTGTTACAGCCTGAAATCTCTGCTCTCATCTGCATTGTGTAACCATATCCACCAGTAGCAGGTAACTGTTTTCAGTGAAAAAGCCCTGTTAAACCCACTGTACACTATCTACCCAGCTCCAAACAGCAGACAAAGTTAGCAACTAGCTAACATCATCAGGTGGACAGAAAGTGGTATTGTTGTAGTTGTATAAAGCCTTTTGTGTATCCAGAGGGAGCTGTGTGAAATCTGATAAATGTCCTCAAGTGATGTCACAGCGTTGGTTGGGGCTGAAGACTACAAGTTTGAAAATGGAAAAAAATCTGGGGGTGCAGGGTCAGAAAGAAGTGAGCTTACCAGACCTCTGTAGGTTAGAACGTCTCTATTTTAACGTTAGCAGACAACTCTGGACTTGCTCACAGAAAGAAGTGAGGACTGGTAAGCTCACTTTCTAACTCCACGCTCCTCTTCTCTGCTTGAGTCTAAAGGCTCAATTAGCTGCTACTACACACCGAGTCTCCAACTGAACTGTCAGCGTTCAAGGTGCATTGTAGGTAACGTAGGCGCCAGGTTTTGACAAATATCTCTGGTTCTGCTGCATCGATTTTGATCTTTTTTTAAAATCTGTCCATTGTGTGACTGACTATGTTATGAGTGCAATGCTACATTGGTGAAGTACGCTTTTAACTTCAGATATCCTTTGTGGATGTATTTGTTCTACATTACTGACTTGTTTGTAAGGAATATGAAAATAGTAAATCACAAAACATCCCATCAGATTTGAAGAGCCGGTTAAATAGAGCATTTAGCCATGACAACAGAATCTTTTGTTATTTATTAGTATTTTAAAATGATTTAATTTGAAATGTTGAATCTCAGTGTACGGTTACCTTGTCCTCTGCAGGGATCCCAGCCTCCAGTGGCAACAGTCTGGACTCTCTTCAAGACGACAATCCTCCACACTGGCTCAAGTCCTTGCAGACGCTCACAGAAATGGATGCCCCGTCCAGCTCCGCCTTTGGGAACCAGCCACCCTACCACAGAGCTGGCTGGGGGCACTACCCGGCCCCCACCAACCAGTTCCACTCCCCACCACCAGGCTTCCAGACAGCCTTCAGACCCCCAACACAGACCCAGACAGACCTGCTACAGAGCGCCGCCATCAACCGCCACTAGGAGTGTCAACACACATGCACACAGTTATCACAACCTCGAACCAAACCGAATTGCAGATACAGAGTACAAAACTATTAACAACTAATGAGATAATATAATATTTTAATTTCTTCCTCCTCCAGATCTTCTGAGCTCTTGTGTTTCTTGGTCTTGGTTTCTGATTGGTTGTCAGAGTTGGTTTAGGCAAGGTACCCCAGCCACACCTCCTAACACTGTCTGAATGCATCATTATCACAAAGTGCTATTGAGACAGAAGAAGACTCTGTTAAAACAAGAGTCAGAAAGAATTTCTCGAGTCTGAAAAAGTATTTGTAATCACAAGGTCTATGCTGCATCTGAGAATCAGGCCCTTGATTCATTGATCAGGAAGAAATTGAAGGTTTAGTATGGTTTATGTGTAGTGTTAGGAGCTGCACAGCTATGGAAGTATATTGACGACAAAAGATTTGAGAAAGCACAAAACTATTTTGAACACTACTCAGTCTGCAAGTCAACCTTTGAGAGCGCACAGGGAGATTTATAAGAGCAGAATTTGATTTGTGCACGAGGTAGGACAGAATCCTGAGCGTAACAGATGATTTGAGCATGCAAGAGGAATTGTGTAACTACATTTGAGTCTGCAACAGGGATTGTCACACTTGTAATGACCAAAGCTGCTCGATGCTGACTTTTGGCAGTCTGAATCCCCTGAGCGCAAACTCAAACTGAGAGCAGAGCGCCACCTGTTTAATTTGACCTGCTGTTAGACCCTCCCTTCTACTTTCAAAATAATAACAAGATGGAACAGTGGCATTTTTTAACCATCAGATGGAGACAAAGAGCTGTATTTGATGTCTGTATTATCTTAAAAATCTAAATGTGTTGACACATAATGAGTAAAGTCACATTTGATTTGTTAGTGAATGATCTATGTTTTTAAGCCATTATGGCAGAATAATTTTGAGAGTCAAATTAATTTAAAAGAAGTCACTAGTCACTGGCCGTGTTATCTTCATGTTAATTTATTTCAAATGTGATTTTCTGAACCAGATGTAGGGTTTTCTTATGTTCTTTTCTGTTTTTTATGAACGGAAAAAAAAAATGATTAGAATCATTATAAGAAAAACATTTATGAATGAGGCCCATTGTCACTTCTGAGCTGAATGCTGCCCTCAGAAATCTAATGAGCCTGAGAACAGGGGGCGGTTGTGGCTCAGGAACTAGAGTGGGTTGTTCTTTAATCCATTAATCCCAGGGATGACACTTAGATCCCTGGCTCTTCCATGTGTCCTTGAGTGTCCTTGAGCAAGACACTGAACCCCACATTGCTTCTGATGGGCAGGCCAGTGCCTTGCATTGGTGTGTGAATGGGTGAATGAGAGGCAAAATTGTAAAGCGCTTTGTCTGTTAAGGTAGAAAACGTTTTATTTACTGGGATCTGATTCGACTCCATGTGGTATTCAAAAAAACTAAAATTTCAAACTAAATATAATAATGATAATCTTTTGAAATTTTTATGGGATGTGGCTACATTCAGAATGACAGCATTTTCAGAATAGGCGTCGGTCAGATCTGACATACTGGTATGAATAAATTAGGCGATGGCAACAGGATCAGTTGGATCACCAGAATTTGGCTGAACTTTAATCTACAGCGTAGATCCACATGTCCACAATATCTTAATTGCAGGCTAAACAATAGGGCATATAGGGATATATAAATCTCATGTTGTCCTAAATAGTTATATGGTCACCAATCGCTACTTACAGAGGAGCAATGTATTCAAAAGCTGACTTTTTTCCTTGTGCAGACTCTAACTTTGAAAAGACATGACCGTGACATCCGGATGTGGGTGTACCATGTTGCAGCTTGCCAGTCAAAAATGGTTGGCAAGTGACTTCTTGCGATCTCAAGTGCTTGGAAGCCAAAACAGCTGGAGGAAAAAGAGAGAACAGACAAACCACATCCATGCCTGTCATCCTTATGTTACCTGCTGTAGCACTCTTTGCTGTGATGTTTGAACCTGCAGCTCATGCTTGTGTCACGTAAAGAAGAATTTGTTTGGGTATGTTTTGGGGCTTAGTGCCCAATCTCACCAAAAAGTGGCACAGCAATATTCATTTGGACATCCTCACTAAATAGGTAGTACTAGAAGCTTGGTGAAGTAGGGACTACCTTTAGGTCGCTAACAAATAGTTCCAGAAACTATGGAGCCACAGCAATAAACTAGGAACTAAAAGTACACTTAGTATATTCCTGTTTCCATTGCATCTGAAGAACCGAGTCAGTTACTACGTTTACATGCACAAAATATTCTGGTTTTTGCCCTTATTCCAAAAAAGACAATATTTCTACTAAGCTGTTTACATGGCTAATGAAAATGAATTATTCCACTAATATTCCCGTTTACATGCAGCTGTGCATACTCCGGCTGTGTTTGACAGGGGTCGATGCCCTAACATGTTGTTTATCATGTCAAAATATGGAAAAAGTACAACAGCCACTTGAGCCATTTAGCTTCTTTGTGTCAAAATAGGATTTTGCACCTGTGGTGGACTTGTTCGACCGTGTGAACTCAGCCTCCCTCTTTCATTCATTCAACCACCTTCTTGAAAAGGTCGCCGTTGCGATATTTGTTAGCTGTTGATATCCAAGTCTTTCATGATGTTTAAAAGTAGGTGTGTTTCTTGTTCCCACCAGAAATGTGAGTTTTTCTTTTGTGCATGCATCTCTACCCCTGCCTTGCACACTGTTGGCTAGTTGGTTTGTTTACAACGCACAGAGCTGACCATCAACAGGCAAGAGGCCATGTGTTGCAAACTGCTGTAAAAAGCTCAACCGAGACGCAAATTCCGAATGCGCTGTATACATATAAACCTTTATTTAATCAGGTAAGTCCCATTGAGATCTCATTTTCAAGAAAGACCCGAGTACATAAGTGTATCAATAAGGCATAAAACAATTTTAAAATGTACAATATCAATTGTGATAATTACAATAATACCATAGTAATAACACAATAATAAGAAGAAGATAAAAAAAAATCATAAAAATAATAAGTAATATACAATAATAAGTCAATTCAAAAGTTAAAAACAGTCACAGCTGAGATCAATCAGGGTTTTGACTAGATTGCTGGATTGACCCATTGGACTATCAAGTACACTGCAATTTATTCCAAATGTATGGTGTAAAGAATCTAAAAGCAGTCTTTTCAGATCAGTGTTAATTCTAGGAACCTGCAGCACTAGCCAGTCCTGTGAGTGGCTGTTATGTGTTCCAACTCTCTAGCCAATAAGTGATGTCAAATATAAGGGCAATCTTTGTAGAAGCCCTTTATAAACAAAAACAAATGCTGGTCTCTTCTAATGGAAAGAGAAGGCCAGCCCACTTGTTAATAAAGACTACAGTGATGAGTACCATAGATGTCTCCAGTTGTAAATCTAAGGGCTGAATGGTAGACGGCACTCAGGGGCGTAAGAGTGGATGTCCAAAGAATGCTCCTAAAACCCGAATAATATCGGCATATCCCACGTCTTAATCGGAAAATGCTACATTCGGAATAAGGCCTAATTTGGAATATCCAAAAGGTATGCTGTTTACGTGGCCTGTATCAAATTCTCAATATTATTGGAAAATGAGTGTGCATGTAAACAAAGTCATTGTGTTGTGTCCACACCTTGTATATTGATACTTGTGACACCCAGGACTTGGTTACTGTGTGAATGAAGTTGTACACCAGTTGTAGCAGAGTTTTGCGTTTGACCAATCGGCTACATTCAGCACTGCAAACTATCTCTGGTTCTGCTGCATCGATTTTGATCCTTTTTGTTTAACTGTCCATTGTGAGTCTGACTGAAGGTTATAGGAGTGCAATGCTAAATCATTGGAGTACTCTTTTAATTCACAGGATCAAAGGAATTATGTTGAGAAATTGAAAAAAAAAGCTTAGCCTTATTTTTGATGGGATGAGATGCAATACTTGTATTCACAGGGGAAGCAGTCTCCGCTACAGAGCGGGATATACTTCAAAATGGGTGCACACACGGTTTGTACTGTTTGTACTGTTTACAGTACATTGGGTGTCTGCATACATGAATGTGTCCACATGTGTTGGCGTGTATGATCCACACGGTCATACATTTTGGGCTGCACACAGACTGTCCCTCGCAGACACACCTTGCAGACATTGGTATGATTTGTGATTTTTATGGAGCAGTAAATGTGTTTGGCTCTGTTCCATAGACTGAAAGTCTTGCAAGGCAAATGTAGAAAGTGTGGTCCAAATCTGTGGAACCCTTTTATGCTGCTTAGAGAATATTCACCTTGTGCCCCGCGGGAGACCTGTTGGCCAAACCTCTGTATCGGAGGGTTGAAGGTAGACAGGCAGCGGAAGGATGTGAAGTAGCTCAGCTCAGATTAGGTTTAGCAGTCAGTGCCACTGTGTGGTGCCCACGGTGAGCTGTCTTCAGGGACCTCGCCCATTGTCCCAGATTTATATGACAGCTTCAAAGCCTCAACTGCATGTGTGATGCTGACATTCAGGGCAATCACTGTTGTTCTGTGGTCATGTGATCTGTACTTGTTCAGACAGAAAAGTTCTTAGTGTAGTCTTCATTTGTTGAATGTTAGCCAGGTTGTCTGTACATCTGTACGACCCATTCTTGTGAATGCTATATCTCAGGAACACCTTGAGGTAATTTCTTCAAATTTGGCACAAATGTCCACTTGGACTCAAGGATGAACTGATTAGAATTTGGTTGTCAACAGTCAAGGTCACCGTGACCTCACGTCTGTCCCATTCTCATGAACGTGATATCTCAGGAATGCCTGGAAGGAATTTCTCCTAATTTGGCACAAACATCCACTTGGACACAAGAATGAACTGATTAGAATTTGGTTGTCAAAGGTCAAGGACCTCACAAAACACCTTTTTGGCTGTAACTCAAACATTGATGACCATATTTCACAGTTGGTTGGACAATGAATTGGTGACACGTTTGACTCAAAAGGTCACTGTGACCTCAAAATTGCCCTGACAAACATGTTTTTGGCCATAACTGATGAATTGATGTGGTAATTATGACAAAAAAATTTTGTTTAATGAGAAGCATCGATGAAGTGATGGCTTTTCTTTACCCAAAAGGTCAAAGGTAATCTTCACTGTGACATCATAATGTCCTGCAAAAACACTTTTGGCCATTATTCAACACCATAACTCAGGAACAGAAGGGGAGATTGTGATCAAATTTCACAGTTGCTTGGACACTGAATAGGTGACACTTTTGACTCAAAGGTCATTGTGACCTCAAAATAGGTTTTTAGCCATAATTTAAGAATGAATTGGGCGATTCCAGATTTCACTCACACACACACACACACACACACACACACTGACTGGGACGACACAATGAGTAAACAATAACTAACACAGTACGGGCTTTCCTCCATCCATCTGCCTTTCACTACCTGCCTCATTCTGAATTTCGAGCGTCATCTGAATCACGTGACTGCAAACAACGTATTGGAGCGCAGCTAGCTAATCATGATCCTGTGAGTGAGTTTCACCTACAGCTCATAGAGAGGCAAAAACAAAACAACAAAAGCAGCACATTTTGTGTAACTATACTCTATAAGAATCCAACTTTACATAGTAATCCAGTACATGTGTACCTGTTAAGCCAATACATCTCTGATAATCCTTTAATCAGTTCAACAATGTATATTCACTGGAATCATACATATGTATCATCATTATGGTGGTAACTTCCATTTAGCCAAAAAATACATTTTATACCTTTTTATTCAGTTCCTTCCAAGTCTTCACTACATATTTGAGTCTGGACAGACTGTAGACAGATGTAAACTGCAACTTGACTGGTTGGCAAAGGCATACAAACGCAGGGTGGTAATTCTAGTTACATATTTAAGTCAAAGTGAAGAGTTCTACAACATTTGAAAGTATTTGATTTTAATTGGGCTGGGTTGCAGCGGGAAGCTTGCTTGAATTAAACAGTTAATCTCACAGGACTCCTGAAGCAGAATTATAGAGTCTTATATTTCATTTCAGACGATTGGTTGATTGTTGAGGCGCTGTGTGCTGGGATAGAAGCGCTTCAAACCAACTCAAACCATCAGTAACATGAGGTGTAAATCATGTTTCCCTGTATCATCCAAAAGCTTCAATTTTTAACAGTCTTAAGTTGTATCTTTTTTTCATAAGGTCCTGACAACTTTCATAATTCAGCAGTGTTCTTCAGAATTAATGTACAAACATGAGCAGAGGGGGGTCACACCTCTCTAGGTCTGGAACATAAAACAAAATAAATATTAAATAAAAGAGGAAAATGATAAAGTTTGTTGAATTTGGTCCTTATTTCTCCTCCTGTGCAGTTGAATGAAGCGTCGGGTCACACACGGTTTAACTTTGTCACAGGAAAAAGAAATCTAACTCAACAAACCAATCCATGGAGGCAAACCACTCTACAAAATCAGTTTTGACTGGTCAAACTCTCCGGTCTGAATCAGTTCTTTTCATCCATGTGGGAACTGATTTTGAGCTCATTTGGTATTGCTAGTGAGAGGCTCTGATGGTTTCCACTTAGGCTCCTGCATGTAACTCTGGCCACATTTCCTGTAAAAGCATTTGAAAAGACAGACCTCATATGCTTTCAGTGTGTGCCAATTAACTTTATCATGCTGAGGTGGCAGCAGCTTGCAGATAATGTCAAGAGCGAATGAAGCGCTCGTACTGTGCCTGGCAATGGCATGCTTATATTCACTAGTGACACTGTCACACTTCCAACATCAAAAATGACTCCCCCTTTTTGCTAATTGGCCAAGCAAGCTGACAACATCAAGCAGATTTTATAGATGATATTTAAATTCATTAGGCAGGCTCTGTTTCTGACACATTAATTGGTGTGTAGACATGCCTGTTTAGTTGTTTGAAGATCTTTATTCATATCACCAGTAGGTCATCTGATCATGTTAATGAAGGGAAACTTGCCTTGTTGCCACATAAAAACATTGTTGAATGTTTCATGGTTTGCCTCTGTGAAGGAACTTTTCCATTCTTGGCGAACAATTATTTATTTACAGTCCATTTACACCCTAAAACTGTGTATCCCTTCAATGTCCTGTTCTCTTTCTCACTTCACACATTCTATTCACCAACATGCACAACAACCAGCAGCATTAGTAAACACACCGATGAGATTTATTTTGTTGTGATTTTATATTCCACACACATTTCCTTTTTTTTTCTCATGTTATGTTTACTCAACAGACACATTACTGATGTTAAAGGTTGATTGATCAGGTTTGTTTTGAACATCCATCCACAATGGAAGTTGCAGTATCTCTGTCCTAAAACCTCTTCAGCTCTGGCCTGTGTTTCTTCATCAATTAGCTCGGTAATGATGAGGCTTTCAGTTGGTTCTGACGAAGCTTTTGGCCTGATAAGTTGTTATATAGCTGGAAGTGATTCCTGCTGTTTAGGTGAGTCATGGTTCAATCTGTCAGTCTGAGCTATTTCTGAAATGTCAGTATTCTGACATACTGTAAATCCATGCCTGTGCTTCCCTGCTAACTCAGCTTTTATTAGTTAGACTACATGCGTAACAGGAAAGTCTATAAATTTGTCTGCGAACAAGGTTATGTTGCTGGTATTTTCTTAAAAAGTTTTTAAGTACTTTTTTTTTTACCTCTGACTGTACATACTATGGTTACAGGGTGGGACTAAAGGACTCATAAACTGAGGAATAATCTCTTTCACAATGTGATCTTAGCTGACAGAAATTAATAAATGGATGTTAATAGGGTTCTGCTGCCGCGCCCAAACTCGACGTGTCCCAGCAAAGTATCGGGTTCCGGTCAGGTTTGGGGTGAATTGTTGCATAAAGTTCCAGTCTTCAGCCAGGTTCAGGTTTGGTTTTTTCCCAATATGATTTATGAGGACATATCTTTCTTCCTCTCTCTGACTGTGCCAATCGTCTGCATTCATGTGTGTCATGTGTTACAAATATCTGTGGCCTTAGCCTGGAGAGCTAATGTATGGAGCCCCAAAGTGTCCAATACTAAATAAACAAATAATTATGAAATAAATGGTCATATGACTAAACTGTGTAAAACATATAAACCATATTCTGTGAAATAATTTAAGAAATTCATTTTAATTATAACAGTTTTATAGGACTTCATTTTTATTTCATAATAGACACTTTATTTCAAAATGCCCTTTCTCAAAAGTCTGTTTTATTTCAAAATGGTATTTTTTCCAATGACACTTTTATTTTCTGTAACTATTTATACTATTATACTATTATCGTAAGTCTCCTCCCTCTTTAGCAAGTAAGCTCAACAACTGATAGATAATTTAGCCAGTTATCTCCTGTTAGCTAGAGCAACAACAATGCCAAAGTCATTCTGAATCAACCAACAAGGCTGCTGCTGCAAATAAACACAGTACACAGACACAGTAACTAACGTCTCCTTTTATTTACTTAGCTTAGCAAGCTGCACATGCTACCTGCCTAGCCGGCTAACTAGCCATTGACACTGGCTCTTCACTTTAATGCTGAGTAATAAACCAAGCTCACAACCCCGCCAAGCTAGTTAGCCAGCAAGGTAGGTAGCTTCCGCAGCCATGTTAAGCTAAGGCTAAAAAGAAAAGTGACATAATGAAATAAAATGTGTCACTGAGAAAAATGTCAAATGAAATATAAATCGACTTTTGAAAAAGGGCATTTTGAAATGAAAATGTCTAATGAAATAAAATGATATCCAATAAAACTTTGCTGAGTTGTTTTAACATACTTTGACGTAAAGTTCTACATGGGCCTGGCCCATACCGGCATCTTTAAGGCACGACCTGATTAAACCTGACTGGTGCTATGACTCATACACTCAAGAAGCAGTCTTCAAGAGGCCGGTATGGGCCGGGTCACCCTCTTACTCGATTATTCCTCTCTCACTCCTTTTTGCCCTGGTCTTCACACATTGTTACCATCTCTGTGTGTGTGTGTGTGTGTGTGCGCAGTTCTTTGTTGAGGAAGGTTTAAGCAGCACAGCTTTTGAGCAGAGTAATTTCATTATCAGCTTGTGTCCAACTGAACATCTCTTATTGAAAAAATATACACTGACTGCAAAAAAAATCCCATGGCTTGTATGGACTGCATTATTAAATACACACTGTAACATAAATTAATAATAGAATTGTGTTTTGGAATTAACAACGGACATGGTTGCTGAACATTTTTGGTCCATTATGTTGAGGCTGCAACCTAATTATTTCATTTTTTGTGATGTTCATCTTTACTTTTCTAGACCGTTATCAGAGTTAATGGTTTGATATCTCATTACCCCCAGGAAAGGCCTTAATTTATGACGATGACTTCATTATGTCATTATATAAGATGTATGTTATAAGATTATGTGTTGGCCTACCTATGCAGTTTATGATCTGTCACTTATGCTCTGGTCTCGTCTGAGAAGCCTCTTTGAAGGCTCAGAGGAATTACTCCAGGATAGAACATGATTATCCCAAGATAATAAGAAATTGAAGATCTGTTCACCAGAAAACTAAGTTTTATGTCTCCAGATAACATTATAATTACATTATTATTAAAAACACTGATTCTCCCATATGTCATTACCCTGCTCTCTAGTTGTAAGGGTTTAACGGGGCACAGAAGGGTGAGTGGTTTTAATTGAACCCTTTGAAGGTGCCATCAGTAGCTGAAGAAGCTGCGACGAAGATGTTAACCCATATAGCAGCTGTTGCCTGAAACACTCCTCTAATCTCCTTCCCTCTCTCCCAGTAGAGTTTTTTTTAGACCCCAACAAAGACTGTGTCACTGTAAATTCAATTTAGAGACAAAACTACTTCATTTTTTATCTATAACATCATTGAATTAATATTCATCCACACAATTTCTACCTTTATCCTGCATAATATTGTGCATTTTTCACATACAGCCAATTCTACAGTGAACCACCATTACAGAGCAAGATGTTGATTGATATGTATGGGATGGGATGTAACTGCAACCCATCAAGGGCACTAGAATGTGTTGTATGAGAGCAGGTAATAGGTCGGGTAATTTCTGTTATTAAAGGTTAATTCTGGTTTATTACAACTTGGGTCTTATTTTTGTAGTTTTAGCCATTTCATGATTAAATTCTACTCACCAAGGTCATTTCTGAGACCTGGGAACACGGTGACATTCATACAAGAAAGGCCAACAAGTCAAGAAACAGTCAACTGTTGGCTTGTTTGCAACTTGTCTGATCTTCTAATGCAGATTATCTAAATCACTGCCAGTCCAAGCAGTGTTGGCTACTGGGCCATAAAGATGTTATCTACATATGTACTGTATGGCCACATAAACACTACGGGCTTGATTTTAAACTTTAAGTATTTATTTCATTGAGTTTTGTTTGACAGATAAAGAGCATATTATGAACTCACTTTAAATGTGACAGTGTTAGCCAAAAGGCCATTTTTCATTTGTAGTATCAGGAAAAAACTAGGGTTAGTGACACATTGTGACACTTTCTTATCTTGATTGAATTGACTTGTTTGTTCAGCTTAATGAAAATGTAATTCACATTTTCCAACTTACATCCGTCAATGTTCACTAGTCTGTATCTGTATCCAATTGCAAGAGCCGGGTAGTGCTAGAAAAGCTAGAAACATGTTGTCCAAACCAGTTTGGAAATCTCTCAAAGGCGGGGTAAAAAGGCAAAATGCGTTTAAATATGGGGTATGGTGTGGGGGGTAGTGGGTTTCTGAAGCTGTTCGACCATCTGACAAGCATTTCTGATGAAGCATACTGGTAGCTTAAGCATCATTCACTGGGCTGAATCTTGGCAGGAAATCATCTGACTTGTCTCAATTTAGAATGTATGCAGTGTCTGACGGTAGTTGCTGAACACATAAAACATAGGTAAACCTAGGTTTCACATCTTCCACTCCCGTACTGCACTGGTCTGCAAGACTGTTGTTGGCTTGCTTGCCAGCCCCCAGATCTAAAAAAGGTTGGGACTCCCTGATCTGAACCAGAATCTTTACAATCCACAGTATCGGAGTACTTTAAGTAGCATATCCAGACTTCTATAAACCGGAATTATTGGGATAAGAGCTTATAAAATAAGACCCAAGTTGTAATTAACTGGAATTAATCTTGAACAGATCCCAGTTCAGGTTTTGTTTTTGGATACTGCTGTTTTCAATAGATGGTTCCAATGGAGGAGCATATTGACTGTGGTCTCACTACCTTTCAATGTCTGCTTTTTGTATTGTATTGTTGGAGTTCAAAGCTCAGCTCTGGATGACTGGATCTCGGTAGCCGTGTCTTCTGTCACGGCCTGCACAACTAGCTGCTGTATTTGGGGTTTGGAGTTTAAATGGCCGATTTATTGCAGTATGATCATGCTCCCTAATATGCATAGAAACATTCAAGCTCATGCTAGTGTGTATTTTGATTTCTGACTCATGATTGGTGGCCCAGGCCTTGAGGATTCTTGCAGATACAGAACACAGCTTTTCTTCTTCAGTGTAGACGTCTTTTGACTGAGTAAGGTGACACCTTTTAAACCTTGTGCTTTGATACTGTACTGTTTATCCTCCTCTCAGAGAGCGGACACCCTGCAGAAAGCCCTGCCAGGTCTTGGCTGTTGGTGAAAGAAAAATAAGAGCTGAAGGAAAAGCCGTGTGCTCGGAGAAATGGCGGAGCGTCACAGATTCCCAGGAAGAAGGCCAGAGCGTGATCTCATCACATGCAATTACTTAAGCTTTCAATAGTTGCTCAGGGCAGCAGAATACAGAGTTGAACGTGCTGTCCCCCTTTAAAACGACTCTTCTTTATCCGCCATGTCTGCTGGGAATCTCCAGAAAAGATGACAATGCAGAAGTCAGTTGGGTTAAACAGGATACTACATCTCTCCATTGTGTCTTTCTTTCTTCAAACCTCCTGCCTTTATACATCCCCAAGGCAGGGCTCCACTTTGTCATTATGATAAATTTTTTTATAACTTTAAGACTGCAAAACAACGCCTCCCCACACATACACACACTCATACACACATTTATCTCTAGGACTAGAATGGAAAAAATCAAACAAACACGACATTTGCTCTGAAAGTACGCTCAGTCGACAGCTCGTTCCCAACATGAAGGGTTCAGTAAAAAGGAAAATACACTTTGAATAAAAGAGGAATGCATGTATAAAATGTTAAATGGCATATGGGATCATCAGACAAATGGAATGCACCTAAACAAGAATGAAAATGGTCCAACATGACAGTTCCTGGTTGTCTCTTCTCTGGAATATTCTGTACAATAATCTACAACAGTGGAGGTCCTGGATCTCCTCACTGCCCGCATGTCCCAAGTAAATGGAGGGACCTCAGAAGCTGGAACGCTGAAAGTTAACAGATGGCCACTAAACATGATTCCAGCCCAGCAAGTCACATGGTTTCATGTCTGGTCCATTCCCTTGTGAATTATCCCACAGGAGGCTCCAAAAGGCCAAGTCCATGAGAAACTTCCACAAGATCTTTACTTGATCTTAACAATCAGACTGTTTCCCTCAGATATCGCTGATTCATTGAGTTCTCCACAATCACAGTAAACCAGTTAATAGAAACAGTTCCTAGGTTGAGTTCCCCCTCTTTTGCAACAACCACTCACTATCCAAAATCTAGTCTTTCAATGTATTTCCTTTGCATCTTTTCTTGGTCAGGGTCCATTTCAGCGTCTGCTCCACAACAACAAAACAAGCACAACTTCTAATTTTTAATATTTCTTTAGTTCTTCAGTTTTTTTCTGTTATTTTCAAGATAGCAGATCACCAAGACACCCATTTTTAAACACACACACACACACAAAAAAAATCTGTAACCAGGAAAGACTGGAGATGCGTGGACGGATGAAGACATTTCTGTTTGTTTGTTTGTTTGTTTTCAATCTGTGGGTTCAGCTGGTCTTCTCATGGCTGCCAGCTTTAGCAGACGGTCCCGTTCTCCTGTCGGGACTTGGGGCAAGTGGATCGGGGTATCGGCTGAACGGAGGGAGCCAGGGTGCAGAAGAAGCCGGCGATGAGGGTGAGGCCCAGGCCTCCCCAGGCGCAGAACATGGACCAGCCATAGCCGTGGCCGATGTCGTCAGGCAGGCCATACAGGTACCGCGGGTAACGGGAAAGCTCAAAGTTGATGCCAGCAACACAGGTACAGAGGGAGATGATGCAGAAGGTTCCTGCAACAACAGAACAAAATGTTGAAGGAGAAAATACATTTAAACCTCTGTTACAGTGAAAGAGCAACAAAATCCCAAATCCAAATCTGTGATAACCCTGACATCTACCGGTGAACAGCAGGTACTGAACTCGCCATCTGCTTTTTAACTGGTCTTTGGTGCCAGGTCACATCCTGCCAATATCCAACACTGTCTCCTACAAAATATGTTTATATCCTACTCATTTGCTTTTCAAAATATCTTAGGAATGTAATTGTTGCCTGGATTATGTTCACTGGCAACGTTTTATCCAATCCAGGAAGTATGACATTCTTATACTGCAGAGAATTCATAGAGAGGAGGTCAGGGTGGGTGGTTGGACATACAAAGCACAGGACTTTGACACCAGAGATGTGAGTCCAGGTCCTGTGTGTGTGTCCCAGGTTAGGTTAAGGCTTCTGAAACATTTGGTTACGGTTAGGGAAAGATGGTGGTTTTGTTAAATACTGAACAAGTCAGTTTTGACCTTTTCCATATTTAACCAAGACCACCATCTTTCCATAACCTTAAGGGCCAGGTTATGTTGCCCAAAATGCAAAAGTGTGTATAGCTGTTCCAAATGGCCACAAGGAGATGCAGAGATAGAGACACACTTTCAGACAGTCTCTCCTTGATTTATGGTGTTGCACTTGGTTGTTCACATGAAAAGTGACGGACATAGTTGAACGAAGAATGAAAAAGAGAGCTTGTCAGAGAAGTTCAAACCAAGCCTACTTTCTCACCTCCACACACCTGACCAATCAGTATGTAAAGTGAGCATACTTAGATTGGACTTAGTTGGATTGTTGGGTTTGGAAAGTTAATAAAAATGTCAATGAGTTAATTCCATTGGGGTCACTGACAAGTTTCCTACAAAACATATTTACAGATTGTTTCCAGCTTAGTGTCTCATTGTTTGTACTAATGATTCAGCCATAAAGTGCTCCAGTAGATCACCTGATATTGTCTCTGCATTAAATGAACAGGACTTTTACTTCCAGAGCCCTGGCTGTCTGATATAACACCAACCACTTCATCTCTCTACTGCACTCTACTATGAATGACATGGTATTTCCAGAAAAAAAGTCCTCTCTCTAATTCACCACCAAAACACTAACTATGGGCAAAAACCCTGGAGATCACAAAGAGAACATGCCACCAAACCACTGACATTCCTTCCTTTAAATATTTTCCTATATTTTTAAATACACTTAATCTCATGTGAATGAATCTTTTACTTTGGACTGTTTAGTAAAAGCTGATGGAGATGCAGGCTCTAAATTTGGCCTCATTTTGGGAGCTCTGTGACCCTGTGGGCTGCTTTGCTGTGATTTGGCCACTGCAGATTGACCCAGCCTATTTCTTGTTCCTTTATTGCCAAGCAACATAATTGACTTTTTAATTGCCTGTTCATTATACAACTGTAGGGCAGCACTAATCCAAGGCCCATCATAATTGAGTGTGTAGTTGCCTCCTGCCAAGCCAGAGCTGTGCAGCCCACAGCCTAACAGTGTGTGTGTGTGAAGTTACTACTGACTGTCCACTGCCAGAAAGTGGGACACACAGGGTTGTGTGTGTCTCTAGTGTGTGTGCTTGGGGGATGCAGGGCCTGGATATGCACTCATAGAGTACACTTTGATTCATCAGTCTAAATCACCACCATCAACACTGATGAGAACACAAATACACACATTGCTGTTTGCAGTGTTTTCTGTCTAACTGGTCATAGGCAGTGTTTGCTAGTAGTTTGACTATATGCAATAGTGGTAATAGTAGTTAGAAGTGTTTAAAATGAATTCACAATTGGATAATGTTTCAGCTGTCAATTTACTGTTATTTTGAGACATAGTTCGACAGTGAGATGTTCAGATGGTTAGCCTAGCTTAGCATAAAGACTGGAAGCAGTGGGAAACTGCTAGCCTGCCTCCGTCCAAAGTTAAAAAATACACCTACCAACACCTGTAAAGCTCATAATCATAACATCCCTGGTTTGAATCTAGCCAGGGACCTTTGTTGCATCTCTATCTCTCTCATGTTCTTCAATCTCTCTACTATTGTTATCTAACAGAAGCATTCAAAGATGCCCAAAAATAACCAGAAAAAAAGAATTAGTATGTAGTCTGGAAATGGGACACAGCTAGTGACTGTGCACAGCTTCTTGTTGCACACATTGAGGCTGTCAAGTTTTGTACATCTTCATGTCTTTATGCTAAGCTATGTTAAGCATTTTCCTGACTCCAGCTCAATCTTCTCATCATACTCTCAGGAAGAAAGCAAAAAACGCTTTGAACTATTCCTTTAAAATCATTTAACGGAAAAGTGTTGAAATAATTTCTACCATGTCTTAGTGATTTGATTATGCTACATTTTTTGTAACAGAAATGTATCCTTGTGTAAAGTTAAATAAAGTAGTAAAGTAAAATGCTTGGGACTGATTTACTGAAGCCTATTACCACCAGGGAAATTGCTAAATAAATCCAAAGTTACTGTATGAATGATAAAAATATGTGTTTCTTGAATTTAATTAGTAATAAGTAATTCGTTTTTACAGTATTAGGATGACCGATAAGATGGTGATACTAAAATCAGCTTTCATTGTGTGTGTGTGTGTGTATGACTCACCTCCCATGAGGAAGAGGAGGCCGGCCACGTACTGCATGAGACCTCTGTCCCAGCAGCAGCCGAGCACACCAATGATCCAACCGAACAGGATGATGGCCACCGCCATGCCCATGAAACCTGCCGTCATTCGCCGCAAGTCTGAGGACACACAAAAGGAGAGAGGTTAGGCATCACTAGAATAACAAGTGGACGTTGATGTGAACAGGATCCTGCAGCTGTGAAGAGAGAAAACATGACACACACGTGTTCATTCCGTCTGAAAGATGGGAAGTGAGAAGAGATTTTGAAACATAGTAGCTAGTGGGGAAGGGGACAACCTAGAAAACTATTTTAAGGTGCTTCATTCAGTTTTGGGTTGATAACATAAACTGTATAAGAGAAGTGGACGTAGCAACCGTGATGTCACCCACTGGTTTGTGGCATTTTGGCCGTCGCCATCTTGGTTTTGTGGAGCCAAAAGTTACCATATTTGGACGAGAGGGTGGAGCTGGGGAAGGATACGCATTGCTACGCCTCTATCCTGATTGATAGGTCGGCATGGTAGCGACTTGTCAATCACATGGTAGCCACACCCTAAGGCACACCCTGCTTTATCGTCTATTTTACTCTAAATGGGACCAAAATTTACAAAATGATCATCATGCTGTGTTGAAGAAGACTTGAAACTAGCGATTGAGACGTTAAACTCATTAGGAAAATGTTTACTGAGGTAATAATTCAAGTGAGAAGTAGGGTCATTTTCTTATAGACTTCTATACAATCTGACTTCTTTTTGCAACCAGTGGAGTCGCCCCCTGCTGGCCATTAGAAAGAATGCAGGTTTAACTTCCACATTGGCTTCACTTTTCAGTTTCCCGGAGGCTACGTCCACTTTTTTTTATACAGATAACCAGCCCTGCTGAAATATGACAGAATAGCACTTCCAGTCCATAAAGACCATCAGTGTCAGTCAGAGACAAAATGGTTCAGTTCTAATGAAAGTTGTACAGCTGATGCATTTTGACACAGTGGTTTAGCATTGCAAAAACTTCCACAATTATCCAACTGACACAAAAACAGTTACACACATCAAGCTGTCCCTACAAGTCAGGAAAAATCTTTTCTGATGTTTAACTAAATCAGAATTAGTCATTGTTTGAGTCTCAAATGATGTCACAGTAACACAATCAATCAAAACTAAACTGGAGACACACTCACAAAGTCCAAATTTGAAAGCTGCATTAATTATTTTTTAGACCACTTGATGGCAGCAGAACAATCTGAAAACCAATTTCTGACGTATTATCACCTTATTCAGCTCATATGAACATGTTAGCAAACAGTTGCCTATTTAGACATCCAGCAGAGTTTTTATATTGTGCACTAAAATGATTCTGAATGTGTTTCAGCCTTTCACAAGAGCCTTTCAGCCTTTCACAAGAGTCCTTGAATCCTTGAATCATCCCAGCTCATCCCATCAGCCACAGCCCTGACCAAAATGATCCAAGGACGTCTACAATTCACATAAGATATCATTAGCGTTGATCTACTCTTACAGTAATTGCTGCCATAGTGAGTAATCACATATAGGACATTTTTACAGTATATTTGTGAGTATATGTGAGAGAGACATCACTGGCCTGAGTCTGACCAGACTTGGAGAGGTGATGAAATGTGTAAGTGGAAGCAAATCAAATTATAATAAAAAGGCAATCTGGTGTTTGGTTCATATAACGTTACCTGGTTGTGCAGTATTGAGGCGTCCCAAACCTGAACTTCACAATAGATTCAGTTTATATCAAGTAGCCCCAAACTGTTAATAGTAAACATATTATAGCTTCAAAGCAAACTGCAGCGTTTTTGTTCTCCACACCTTTGCATTAAGCAATATATAATATACATACTTCAGTTTTGGAAGAAAAACTGCTCACAGTTGGAGGGCAGTAGAAGTCAAAGACTACTTAAACGTGTCTTTACCATCATGTTAAATATTAAATCTAAGTGCAGTTTTGTAAATGTGGTACAGACCACACGGTGAGGGCAAACAGAAAGAAGAGACAGAGTGTGAATAAGGCCGGGCTCTGCCTCTGCCACAAGGACAGCAGTGTGCTCTGCAGGAGGGTAATGACAGTAACAGCGACTGGCTGCAGAGAGGGGCTGAAATATGAAGAGGAGGAGAGAGGAGGAAGAGGAAGAGCAAAACCCTGACTCCCCTTCCCCAAGTAGATTAGAATGTCATGGGTGAACTACTCTGCTGGAGGGAGGATGGGGGAGGGAGGAGCAGGCCGGGGGCTGGCACAGGGCTCGGGTAGAAGACACCATGTGGTGGGGCAACAAAAGGGCAAAACATTTGGCCTGAGAGCATAAATGTAGAACAACAAAAGACAAACCTTCTCTCATGTAGTACATGCTGTACATGTTACTTCACCTTGGTTACTACTGAGCTCTTACCCCCTCACACCCAGCATCCACTGTAATGGACATCAAATGGCCTCAGCCAGTGAAAATGCACTGTTAAAATCTTATTTTGGCCACCTCTAACTAACCAACAGATCGTGACTGCAGACTAACATGGCAGACAGACATAACAGGAAGTGATGTACAGAAACCTTTCACCTTTTTAACATTGATCTACTAAATTCACCATATTAACATTAACATTAACATTATTTGCAGATTTCTTAAATTCTGAGTTTTCCAAATTTAATGTCCATCTCAATGGATACCAAGTCTGAAAGGTTTGTGCTAAGTTCATCTGTATATGTTACTCCAGTCATAAAACATTAGATTATATCAAGTTAATTCCATAATATTTCACTTTTAGAGATCATTGAGCTTCTTCCACTGGGGATGGGGGGGACATGTTCCTCTCACATCCTATTTTTGTGCCCCTCACTTTTACAGTTTCAGTATGATTCATTTGCTAAAAGACCACTAAACTGTGTCCTCTCACAGTCCAAACACCAAAATCCAAATGGGGGAAGCTCTGAGTTGATCAAAATGTGAAATGCTCACCTGAGTAGCCTTTAGTTATTACCGAGCGCTCACAGCACTTAAGCTTTACAAGCAGTGGCGAGTGATTAGGGAGCTTTTTCGCCCCGATTTTGCCTCTCAGGCAACATACAAGCTGCTCTTTCTTTATGGTGGAGGTTGTTGGGGCTGAATGCAGCTTGTGAGGAATCCTGCAGACACTAGAGACCTTTAACTGCTCAGTAATTATGGGTAAAAAAAATAATTTAGCTGTTTTTATTTACAGATATTTCTCCTAAAAGAATGCTAAAACTCAATCTAAGATAATGTAGATAGAGACAGATTTCTTATAATAAAGATAGAAATAAAACATTTATTGAATTTACAGGTTCATTGTTGAGATTTTTTATATAACATAATAAAAATATTTATCAAGTGCCAGGTCTCTTGTCAAGGAAATTATATATAGCTTTTTTTGCTATAATCAAAAACATTAATCATAAGTTATTATTTGTTGGATGGTATAAATGTACATAAATGAAGAAAATAACATTTACATACTTTTTTTTTCTTTGAAGAACCTCTGACTTCATTGTGACCCCCAACTTTTGAAACCATCTACAGCCATTTATACTTAGCCTGGGAACCAGTCTGGTTCCCAGGCTGGTCCCCCTCCCATTCAGACAGATTTCCAGCAGACCTGGACTAATTACAACCGTTTATCTAACATGGGGCGGGTTTGATATGATGACTGTAGCCTACAAAGGAGCGCTGTTGAGGCATTTTTTTAAACAACCAAGATGATATAGTTTCTCTAGATGGCATTGCCCTGGCCTCCAGCCACCACTGTAAGGAATCTTGGAGTTATCTTTGAGCAGGATATTGTGGCAAACCAGGGGAAACAGCCAAGCTCATCCAGCACAGGAGGCAGGTCCCCAAGCTTAGGTTGGGGGAGGTGATAGAGGGAGTGTTTTACCCTGTCCATGTACTGCAGCCTCTGGGCACGTGGAATTGGTCCCACCTGCAAGCCATCAGGCATCAGGGGAGGCAGCTACTCATCAAGCTGCCAGGTAACATAAAAGTGGCAGTTTGGACAAAGAGGGAAGAGGAACACAGTGCGGAGGCTCTTCACCCAGAGGCTGGCAGGAAGAGTATTGACCAGGAAAAGGCCAACCGGACTAAAAACAAGGGTAAACACAAGGACTGACAGCTCTCTCTCTGCTTTGCTCCACAGGAAGGCAGGACAACCCCACGCTGAGGATGGCCACAGAGAAAAAGACCCCAGACGGGAGGAACCTTCAGTTAAAGTTTGACCTCCTCCCCTCTCCCCTGAATTCCTTATTAAAGGACACTTTATGTTTATGTCAACTGTCTCCAAGTCTCCTATTTTATTGTGAATCTTGCCTCTAAATCCCCTGGGTTGCCACAATATGTCCTTTAACTCCCACATAAAACAAACTTCAAGAACTGCCTTTTTTCATTTACATAACATTGCAAAAATCAGGCACATCCTATCTCAAAAAGGTGCAGAAAAACTAGTCCATGCATTTGTTACATCTAGGCTGGATTATTGCAACTCTCTATTAACAGGCTGCCCCAATAAGTCCCTTAAGACTCTCCAGCTGATTCAGAATGCTGTGGCACGTTTACTGACAAGAACCAGAAAAAGAGAACATATTTCTCCAATATTAGCTTCTCTACACTGGCTCCCTGTAAAATCCAGAATAGAATTTAAAATCCTTCTCCTCACATTCAAAGCCCTAAATGGTCAGGCACCATCATATCTTAAAGAGCTCATAGTACCCTATTACCCCACTAGAGCACTGCGCTCCCAGAATGCAGGGTTCCTTGTGGTTCCTAGAGTCTCTAAAGTAGAATGGGAGCCAGAGCCTTCAGCTATCAAGCTCCTCTCCTGTGGAACCAGATCCCAGTTTGTGTACGGGAGGCGGACAACCTCCTCACATTTAAGAGTAGGCTTAAGACTTTCCTCTTTGATAAAGCTTATAGTAGGGCTGACTCAGGTGACCCCTGAGTCACCTCTTAGTTATGCTGCTATAGGCCTAGACTGCCGGGAGACTTCCCATGATGCACTGAGCTCTTCTCTCCTCTCTCCTCCTCTTCCTCTCCATCTGTACGCCCTCATATCCCATCAATGCTTGTTACTAATTCAACGTCTTCCCGTAGTTGTCTGCTTTAGAGTCTGTAGAGTCTGGATCTATGGTTGCGGCCACCTGCTGCCCCCGTGCTTCTGCTCTGCACCCGCTGCTGTTACTGTTATTGCTCTTATTATTAGTATTACTATTATAATATTGCTCTTAGTATTATTTCTATTAATATTAACATCAATACCATTACCACAAATATTACTTTACATCCCTATGTGGAACTGTATTGTGCTGCTGTATGTTCTCTTTCCTCCTACTCCCCCCCCCTTCAACCCAACCGGTCGAGGCAGATGACCGCCCACCCAGAGCCTGGTTCTGGTGCTGCTCGAGGTTTCTACCTGTTAAAAGGGAGTTTTTCCTTGCCACTGTCGCATAGTGCTTGCTCATGGTGGGAACTGTTGGGTCTCTGTAAATATAAAGAGTCGGTCTAGACCTGCTCTACTCGAAAAAGTGCCCTGAGATAACTTTGTTATGATATGGCGCTATATAAATAAAACTCAATTGAATTGAACTGACTGCCGTGTTAAGCGTCAATGAGATGTTTGACCTGATGGTACACATGACCAATATTTGAGTCAGACACCCTTGTGTCAAAGAATTGACCATTTATAGCAAATAGTTATACTGTTAGGCTGTACTCTTTGAAGGAGCTCTCAAAGAATCAGAAAAACAAGGATTCTGCTGGGAGAACTAATTCCCCTTAATAAACACATACATGATCAGCCCCTCTAGACAAAATCCACCACTCTAAAAGATTAGCACTTAAAGAGGCGGATGGGGTGATGGAGGAGCTTTAGCAGCAATTGCCATGAGCGTATGAGCTGAGTAATAGTGAGAAGTAATGCAACTAAGACTCTGCCTGAACTAACACTATGTTCCATATCTGCACTGTGGGCTACAAGAACTCTAACTGACTGTATTTGTATTTTATTTTACAGAGAAAAAACAGCTAAAAGGACTTCTTCAGTATTCTTTATATTTTAAAATACCACAATCTAAAAAAGCAACACATTGAAGGCCATGTTTAAAAAAAAAAAAAAACTTAATGTGAAAATTCATTATAAAAGTTAACGCATTTTACACTGCCTTACTCAAAATCTCCTTTGTGGTGGGCATTAAAAAAATGTAATAAAAAAAATTCAATACATTTTTATTAAGCCAATTTCTTATAGGGATGAGGGTAAGAAAAACTGAAAAGGTTTTTATGTGTGTAAAAAAATGTTGTCTCAGTGACAATGATCGATCACAGCTGACAATAATTGTATAAGCAGCCTCTGAGGAAGTGGTGTAAAAGAGCATGATGTGTTAAACACAGGCAGCCTATTGTGAGCATGAAAGGGACAGAAATCTGTCATCCCACCAGTGAAGGATTAGTGGAGGAATAATTCAAGTTGACAGTTGACAAGCTCCAGTTTGCCATTCAAATAGTGCAGTGAAATTTGAAGGTGTGGATGTTGAACAGACGGGTATGTTGAGACATTTACCCTGTGATCAAAGGTTAGTCTTAGGCCGTATTCAGATAAAATCAGGCGCTGCGGCGAAAACGCAGATTTTTCCATTCATTTGAACTGGGGAACTGCATTAAGGCTGTGGCGGTGTGGGCCGCAGGGGGTGCCGCAAAAAAAATGCAGCAGCCTGCGACGAAAAGTTAAACAAGAATCAACTTTTGGAGAAACGCAACCCGACATCACATCTGCCAAAAATGAGACGTGGCTATGATGTTTTACGACGTATAAAAACATATAAAATATCTCATACATTAGATTTACTTATTGTTGAGTTTCAGTTCCTTCATTCCACCCAATCTGAGAGTCAGTGCAGCTCATAATCTTGTATTTACATTTTTCTACTCACATTTGGATTACAAATATTTACATTTAATCACTGCTTACTTACCTACTTACTTACTTACTATAGTGGGGACACTGGCTATAGTGGAAAGTAAGAAAGTAAGTACAATTTTGAGGTACTTGAACTTTACTTGAGTATTTCCTTTTTTTTGCTACATTGTTCTCCTACTCCACATTTCAGGGGCAAATGTTTTCCACAACATTTACTGTATCTGACAGCTGTAGCTACTATTTACTTGGCAGATTAGGGGTAGGGTTCCATAAAAAACATATACATACATCAGTTTAGAAAAATTATGCATATTTATAAAGCAGTTAAATTAGCCTCAACCTCAACCACCTACAACATTAAATGTTATTTATATGTTATTGCATCAGTAATAATAATCCATAACAACATATCACAACACTTGGAAAAGGGCCACTCAGCATAATGAGTACTTTTAATTTTGACAACTCCACCCTCAGATTCAGCTAGAACCCTCTCTCCCAGCAAATTTAAAAAATGCAACAGTGAGGGAACAACACCTGTAGGAGGCGTGGCCTCGTGGCTACGTAGTGTGTGGGTCAGGAGACACAGGGGAGACTGACTGAGACAGATTAGTCAGACAGAGTCTTTTTTAAATATAAATATCATGACGTAGACAGGTCCCAACTGGTTGACTCTATGTCAGCATTGGCCTCACAGGTTCAGGGCTGATTTAAAACAGTAGAAGGCGTGTTGAGACATTTTAAACCCATGAAATGCTGATTTAATTCTGTCCTCCAGACAAAAAAAAAAAAAAAAAAAAAAAAAAAGACAATCTGTGAAAAACAAAAATCAACTGTTGGCACTCTGGAAAGTTCTATTTCATTCCTTCTGACCACCACAGATGGTGGAAATCGAGGTATGACTCTGGAGGTCATCCAGAATTCAGATAACTGTTGTTACATATGTAACTATCACTTTGAGCTGGAATTTGAAAAGAGATGGACAGATCAACAGTATGTGACTGACAGTAGTTGGGTGATGAAAACTGAGGCAAACAACTGCAAAATGTGACTGAAATGCATCCTTTGGGGGAATAAATTGTGACTTAGTACTTTTGATTAACTGTTACAATATTAACCTTTAGCTGCTAAGAGTTTATTGCTTTAAAGAGTAGAATTTTACTGAGTGCTTGTCAGGCAGGGAAAAATGTTTGTCCTGAGAAAGGAAACTTTGTTGTGAGAAGAATGGATCTGATACACGGGGTCTGGGAGTGTTTATGGAAGTTGTTTGTTACTCAGTATAAAAGACATATAGAAATTCCTGTAAGACAGAGACTACTCAGACACTGCTCCCTTTGTTGTGTGGTTATCATTTTAAGAATCCTCTCTTGATGTACATGAATCAAAATGTTGTATTCACAGACATTGATTTTGACTATTATAAAACAACCTAAAGTAGACAGAATGTCTCTACTACAATCACATTTAGTAAAGTGGTGAGATAGAGAGAAGCTGGAACAGTGACCTTTAGTTCAGTGAGGTGGGTGAATTTAGCACTTTTATCCAAAGCACTTTACAAGTTTTTTGCTCTCATTCACCCACACATTCACACAGCGAGCTATCATGCAGGGTGCTGGCGAACCATCGGGAGCAATTTGGGGCCAAGGACACCACCTCCTGAGCCACAGCCACCCTACAGCTGGGTGGGAGTGTCAGTGGAGGGGTGCTCTGGATTTGAAGCCATTTTTTTGAATATGTTAGGGGGGTTGTTCTGAAGCTAAAACAAGGCGTTGTTTTGTTTTTCGTATACTTCTTCCACTGCTGGACACTAGTAATTCACTTTTTAAACCTGATAGAACACACCTGCTTTGAGATCACTGCTGGTGTGTAGCTACAAGTGCAACATACGTAATGTTTCAGCCAATGAAAAGTCTGGTGTAGCATGAGCTTTCTGCCTTCTGTGACTTAGTGGCAAAGTACCCTTCAACCAAAATTGTTATATTTGCCCAAAATGAACAATGACTGAAACATTTCATGTGACAAAGAGGTGTTAATGGTGTTTAATGTAAGCTATTCTCATGTAATCCTATGATGCTGAAGGAACATTGATATCTACATTATTCATGTCCACTCCTTGTAATCTGCATTTCTAATGTGTAGTCTCTTGTAACGTCACGGTGACCATGTCTTCAAACATGGAAACAAACACTATGAAATATAATATACATACAAATAAAATAGTATTTGAAAGACTGAAGCATTTTTCCTCGAGCCATTTCTGACACATGCAGATGCTGATGATGTCTGGAGCTCATGTGGAACTCCCTGTCAGAAGGCCTGTCAGTCACACACTGTAACAGTGGTGACCCCTGACTTATACAGTGAAGCAGGACTTGGTGGAAGCTGTCTGACGGTCAGTGACACATACTGTAGAAAACATGATTCATCTTGCTGAGCATCCACACTATCCACACATGCTCTCTCTTCACATGTCAGGTAGTTTTGCTTCCTTGTATTACATAGAGCATATTTAAAAATGTTTCTGCACTTCTGCTTCTCAATAAACCATGCTATTTCAGACTTACGTTCTGTGATCCACATACTGGCCAGATTGATGTGAAATTTGTTGAGCACATTCATGCTCCCCTGAGGCTGAACCTTTTTTTTTTTCATTCATTCAACCTTTATTTATACACAGGGGTCCAATGAGAGTTGAGAATAAGATAAACCTGTATTTGCTTCATATGTTTTTATAGAAGGCTAATGTAGGTCAGCCTGCGTTCTGCCATGATGTTCACCTCACTCTGCAGCCTTACAGTCCTTCTGTCAGGTCAGGTTAGCCCTCAGCATATTCTCTGTCAAGAGCCAGATCCTGCAGGTCACTGTGGGACTCCACGAGGTTAAGCGTTGAAGAGGACAAATACGGAGCAAAAATCCCTTGTGGTGTACTCTAGAAGAAGTGCCCCCTGGGTAACAATTTCCTATGATTCCACAGCATTGCTACCCCTCTCTTGCATGAATATATGTGCTGAAACAAATGTGCCATCCTATCCTGTCTGCAGCCAAGACCAATAGGCAGATGTGGGCAAATATGACAGAGAAAGAAGACAGAAGAGAAGAGAGTTGGTGGTAAAAGTTAAAGAGTATTAGCAACCTAGCACAGTGGGTCTCAGAATGACAAACTTAATTCAATCAAATCTAGTAAACCATAGATAGCACAATGTTACCACAACTGCTGTGTTGACAGAAATGTAATAATTAAAAAAGAATTTAATATTTAAAAAAACAACAAGATTTAACATGTAAGTCAGACAGCTTTGGAGCATGCTAACATGCTCAAAATGACTATGTTAAATGCTGATGTTTAGAAGGTAATGTTTATCATGCACATCCTCTTAGTTTGGCGTGTTAGCATGCTAACATTTGAACTAATTAGAACTTAATGCAAAGTACAGTTAAGGCTGATATAAAAGTCAGTGCAGGTATTTGGTCTCCAAAGTATTGGACAAACTGAAATTTTAACCTGCAATACAATTCATCCTGAGGGGGACATGAATGTGTGTACCAAATTTCATGGTAATCCATCAGTTAGTTGCTAAGACATTTGGACCTATATCTGTACTATACACGCAGTGATTCTTTCACTTGTTTATAAAGCTTTAAATGACCTTGCTCCTCCCTATGTCAGAGATCTTCTTTCATTTTATGTTCCTGCCAGATCACTAAGGTCCTCCACCACTTCTCTTTTAAATGTGTCCCATAAAAGTACTGGTGAGAGTGCCTTCTGATTTTATGCCCCTAACCAGTGGAACACACTGCCTCTGGATATTAGAATGGCAAGTTCTCTCTGTATTTTTAAAAGAAAATTAAAGTCCTATCTTTTTAATCTGGCTTTTAATTTGGAGTAATGTCACAGCCTTAGTTTTAAGTTTGAATCACTGGATTTTATATTATTTTTATCTGTGGTGTTTATTTTATTTTATTTTATTCATTTTCAACATTTTATTGTTTTATTGTTGTATTTTTCAGTATTGCAAAAATTGTATCTATTGTTGTCTATGTTTGGATTAATTTTTTGTCTGTGTTGCCTTAATCTTGCTATGTGAAGTACTTTGCGCTGCATGTTTGTATGAAAGGTGCTGTATAAATAAAGTTGAGTTGAGAGATGAAATTGATGCTGATCTTCTCATCTGACTTTGGGTAAGATGACAAAAAGCCTGCAGCAGGCTCAGACAGAGGAAAGGAAAGCAGGGATTTTAGGGCTACAGGTTTTTAAGGACTTAGTCTGCATGTCAGTCCTTCTCTGACATGCAGACTAACAGTAACACACAAGGAGGAAAGACAGAATGACAGGCACACCGACTGGGCTGTCAGTCAGTGACTGGGAGGAAAGCCAGCAGAGGACTTTAACTGAATGCACTTTTTCTGGCCAAATGCTGTGCTTACACAAAGTGTGTGGACACATATGCTTGCTGACAGCCAATTGCTTAGAACGTATTAATCACATTATTGCCATGGACTAAATGATTGAGATATTATTTCTATACAAGAGTGAATTGACAGTTCAAAGCACGTCATGTCATTAGAAAAGAACTGATCTAAGAATACCTTTCTTATAATTCATGTACAAATCAAATTAAGCTAGAATAGTCAGTTAAGATCAAAGCAGATATGTGGAGCTGTTGCTGTTCTTTTAACTTTGGCACAAAGTTGGAAATTCGACAAGACCAGTAGTACACACCAAGTATACCAGGCACAGTCTTAATTGCATAGGCCAAGTTTTCAAGGAGATGAAGAAGGTAATTCTGTCGATTGTGTTAGCTTATAATCAACATTGCCTGCTTGCTTTGGGACCATGAATGGCTCATTCCACTTGGTGAGTAATTTAGACCCACGAGTACTTTCTCTACTGGTGCAAACTCTTTCAGTTTTCTTCCTCTGCTATCTGACCAAGTGAGTTCTGCTGGCAGTTGCTAAATGTACTGAATTCCCTATTTGTTCTGTCCTCTGAGCTGTCCTTATTGGGTCTAATACACTCCTGGCTGTCTAGCCACAGTGCTGCTCAGCAGACGAAAACTCTGCAGAGGCCTTCCCCACTACATCTAACAAAGGATCCAAATGTTCTATCCTTGTGCCCTGTGCTAGAGAATGTTAACGGCAAGCATGTTTGGAACAGTTTAACATATGATTAACTGGGAGAAGGGCAGACCATTACTGTAGCTATTGCAACAACCTTTCAGACTTTTATTACTCGACCACGACATCCCTTCCAAGACAAAAAAGCCATGACAAAAAGCACCCCCAAATTTCAAGCACCACTGTCCAGGCCCTGGAAGGACCCACATATGTCTGAGACAAAGCAAGAGACACATGTACCTTTGAGGAAATAGGAGACAGAAAAGTGGGAGAGGCGTGAGAGAGGTGGGACAGCTGGAACATGAGTAGCGATGATGTAGCCTGATAGTCAGACTGAATTGCTATTTCATTTTCACTTCATTATTCATGACACAACATTAGGCACAGGCTCACAATGGGCCCCAGATGCATACCTCTTGATCCACCATACAGGTGCAAAGTAGTTTTGGGTAGTTTAAAGTACAAATGTTCAGCCTGAACTAAGTACAGTTACTACAGTTGTTTAGAGTAGCACACAGATTGAGTGGAACAAAACGGTGAAGCACAGCAAGTACCCAGGTTCAGTAACCAGTAGCAGTGCTTCTGGCTTGGCAGGGCACACCATTAAATACAATTGGCAGTCTCTCAGGTGGGAAGCCAGTGATGGATCATGTCAACAACCCCTACAGGTTGGTCTGTCTACTCTGTGTCATTGTGTCTACACCCTCCCCAGGCCAAGAGTGGAAAGTGTCAGTAACAAGGACTACAGTGCAATGGGAATCATCCTTTTCAAATAGAAAGAAAAAAGAAAAAACACACACAAGAAAAGGCAGCACATTGTTTTTTTCAGTACTGCCAAACAGCATTGTCACTTGGGGTACGTAATTGTCCTGTTGAAGGTACAAATGGAATGGGTGGTAGGGTACAAAGAGTCAAGGGGCACAAACGTATACTGTTATGCACTAATATAAGGAAGAAGGCTTTTACTCCAAAAAATACATTTTGGCTCAACTATCTAGGGTGAAACTCTCGAGGCACAGACACTGTGAGACAGAGACTTCTACTGCACTAAACAAACTGTAGCACATGTGCAATGACGACTGTTGTCTAGTCTGGGAGCCTTGAGTGGCCATCCAATGCTGCACCACTAGTCTATGAATGGAAATACAGGTAAAATGAGCTGCTGGTTCAGTCTGACATTCTGTATTCAAACTCAGTGCCACAGCATGCCCTATGACAACTGATTCCCATACAACAGCTGGTCTTTTGCATCTGCATACAGGTTAGCTTCTGTGTATGGGTGACTGAGCATTGTCAGCTTTGACCTGGATACCTCACTGAGAGATCTGTTTAAACCCTGATGCACAGTTTGATGCATGTCTCTTCAGCTGTCAGCCTGTCTGTCTTGGTCTGTGGATCCTGGATAGGTCCTTGCAGCAGTCAGAATTCAGACAGGGCACACAGGCCTGTGTGTTGGCTGGCACTGGGAGCTGTCAGATGTCATCCATGCCCCTGCAATTGACTACATTTAATCTCCCGTGGAAATTTGAAAAGCATGAGTGATGGATATACCCTAGGTGTGCATCCACATGTGTGTTATCCTAGTATTCTCTGGGGAGAGAATGCATGGAAAGAAGCAGAGCAGTCAGTATCAGTCTATCAATCCCGTTTGGTGCACTGTTTATAAAGAGTACGGTCTAGGAGTCCAGATGTATTCAATTAGAGAACCAGTCCACTACTGAATTTAAAAAGTGACAACTCCCTATAGACGCTGGCAAAGCTAGCTGACCATCTGGGAGAAAGAACAAGCCTTAGTGAACGCCTGGGAGGGAACGTTGTCTATCAGGACAGATAAGTCTAAGATAACTGTTGGGTCTCTGTAAACATAAAGAGTTGGTCTAGACCTGCTCTATTCGAAAAAGTGCCCTGAGATAACTTTGTTATGATATGGCGCTATATAAATAAAACTGAATTGAATAAGTACAAGTGGATTGCTACCCTTCTTACAGGCATGAACATATTACCTCCTCTGTTGTCTCAGTGGTGATATAGGTAAGTTCTCAGGGCTGACTTTATGCAGACATTACACAGGCATTTATGCACATATTTTTCTTAACATCAGGCCCTTTGAACTGACTTCATGACTCAGCATGAACTGAATGGTATTTGTGTTTGCATCTTTGAAAAGAAGGCAGGAAGGAATGTTTAAATGCAGCACATCTCAGTCATGTTTAAAGCAGATGTTAATCACACTTAACATCTGCCCAACTGTAAATTGTATAAGAGTCTGCAATTCAATTCAATTCAATTCAGTTTTATTTATATAGCGCCATATCATAACAAAGTTATCTCAGGGCACTTTTTCGAATAGAGCAAATCTAGACCGACTCTTTATATTTACAGAGACCCAACAGTTCCCACCATGAGCAAGCACTATGCGACAGTGGCAAGGAAAAACTCCCTTTTAACAGGTAGAAACCTTGAGCAGAACCAGGCTCAAGGTGGGCGGTCATCTGCCTCGACCGGTTGGGTTGAAGGGGGGAGAGAGAGCAGGAGGAAAGAGAACATACAGCAGCACAATACAGTTCCACATAGGGATGCAAGGCAACAGATATGGCAATGGCACCGATGTCAACACCAACAGAAACAACACCAAGAGCAACACCATAATAGCAATACTAATACTCCTGTCTCTGCAGACATGCTAGGAGCTCTGTGAGGCTGTACTTAGGTACAGTGGTGCTTTGAGTTAAATGCTGATGTTCAGCAGGTATACAGTTTACCATGTTCACCATCTTGGCTTAGTGTTTTAACATGCTAACATTTTCTGATTACCACTAAGCAGAATGCAAAGCTGAGGCTGATGGGAATGTGTTTAGTTTTGAATGAAACTCAGTTTGTGAGTTTCCTATTAATCCAAGTCTTCCTTTGTCTTTTGACATTGTGAATACATTTCAACCAGGGCATTTTCGCAAATATTTATGTTTTGCTTGTTAATATTTGTAGTCAGGAGGTAGCAGTTACGCAAACAGTATTGGTAGCCTACTTGTGTGGGGTGAAGCTCCATATCGGTAAGTACCAGCCCAATCTAAGTACTTAAACAAAGTCAACAAGGGCAACCTTGCAATTAACCTTGCTAGTAAAATAATATTCCATTAGTTATCTTAAATCTCTCTCTTATACCCTTTTCATCTTAAAGGGTCAATGCACGTCAACTGGCCCTCCTCAGTGACCCTCCTGACCTGTTGAACACAGACTGACCAGTTTTGGTGACCAGGTGTCTCTATTAGGGATGGAAATTATTTAGAGAGAGAGAGAGAGAGAGAGAGAGAGAGAGAGAGAGAGAGAGAGAGAGTGCTCGTGTGGGAATAATTACCAAACTTATGAAACTACACCGCAGACTGGAGTCTCTGCTAACAGCGACTAAAGATTAACCTGTGACAGCTGTCTCATGTGAATGGATCAACACCAGTCGAACACGCATTGTGTAGACCAGTCTCGTACATGCGTCTGCTGCATGAAAGGGGTGTTACTTAGTGTTCTCTATGAACATGTGACTTCTGCATCTCTGTCCCCTGCAGGTCAGCATTAATATTGCCAGTGATTTGTATGAACTGTTGCAGCATCTTGGTTACTGATAGTAAAAGACCAGTTAATGCTCCTTTAGTGCAACAGGCTCTCCTTGTTCTTCTGTTGCATTTAAGTCGTGGGAGTTGTTGCCATTCTGTGCTTCTAAGAGAAAGAGTGGAACTAGACATAAATTATCAAATAATGAAATGTTCAGTAGAACAATAAATGTCCTAACTGTACAAATTAAAAAAAAAAAAAAGATTGAAGATAGTGGTTGTCATCTGTGCCTCTTATTCTCCAAAGACAAAAGCTCACATTGAATCAATTGATTGCTGATGCTGCATTCTGAATAACTGTGGATAATAACTGTGCTCATTTGTTTACTGTATCAGCGTACGACAGGCTGCTGTCGGTCTGCTTTTCTCTACTGCTTAATAGGTTCCATTGTTCAGCTCTGTGCTACAATTCCCTTTTAATTACGTTCTGTGCTCCAGGACCAATGAAATTTTATTTCATAAAAAGGGAAATGGCTTTTGGTGCCTGTGAGGAAATGTTATTTTCTCAGTCAGATAGATGGAGAGGAAAATGTCCTGTTTGTAACAGCTCAAAGATTGCCGGTTAATCAGCAGTTTGCTGCCTTGTACAGGAGCACAGTGTTGTAACTCTGGAGCATATATTCAGTGAACGGTGAACTGTTGCAGGGGATCTTCTGGCCTGTGACCTGGGGCAATTAATTTTGGCGCACCCACATCGGCCTTATCTATTCCTACTTTAATGAGTGAGTTGAATTCCTACATTTCCCAGACTGCCTTTCAACACCTCCAAATGGTGGGGGTATATGGTCATATAAAATGAACTAACTTACTAGTTTATGTCTATGATGTATGACAGAAGCGGGGTTTATGCTTGACGCAGCATCCCTCGCGTGAGGGTCCGTCCTCTAAAAATGATCATCACGTTACTTGTGTCAAGCGCGAAGGCTCTGCAAGTTGTGCCTCATCGTGCACCTCCCAATTCTTGTAACTAGACGCACCCTGAGGATTTCATTTGAACACAAGCTTTCTACGAGAGACCACAGGGGCAACCGAATGATTCGGAACTCATGGAGAGAGACTGCCACCACATTTAACAGATAGAGACAGTTAAATTCTTCCTCAGCAACAACATGCTCTAGAAATGGACTTTGCAAGTCAAACCTCAAGTTCAAGGCTCTAGGTCTGATTGGCCATGTAAAGCTAACCACAACCTACTACCTAATGTCAAGGGTCTCATCTATGCACTTTTTTTTTTGGCTCAGAGAGTGACTAAGCATTTCTAATGAGAGGTGTTGGTAGAGGAGAAGGTTTCAGTGAGACTGAGATTGGTGAGGTTTTGCTGCTGTAAACATGTGGCCCTGTCACAGAGGATGCCTGCAGCCACAGCTCGTTGGGGAGGAGGAATAGAGTTTAATTTCATTACCCCATGTCAACTGCCACTGGGGAGAAAACAATGGAGTGGGAAAATCAAATTATGCAAGATAACAGAGAGGAGGGAGGAGGTGGGTGTGATGGGGATGAGTTGGCAGCAGCGAGGCAGAGTCGATGTCTTTAAACATATGTGCTATTTGCTGAGGAAGCCCTCGCAACACGCCCTGTGGCTTTTGTGGCACCGTAGCGAAGCCTTGTGCTTTCCCCTGTGGTGGGGGCCATATGGGTGATTTCATTGTGTGTCAGTCAGTGGCAGTGTGAGCACCCCTGCAGGTTGAGTCAGGGGCCCAAGGGAGCCGGCTGAGTGCATACAGAGGGAGGGGTAGACGAAGGATGGACGGGGAATTATCACTGACAGCCGTCTCCTGGAGAACACTGAACACATGGTTCCTTGCAGGGCTGCTGGTCAGAGCTGGATGCTACAACGATGGGAGGCAAGATGACACCCTGGGTGGGGTCAGCAGCTTTTAGTCACCTCTCTCTGGGAGGCATGTACTGAGCATAGATGGTGAAGGATAGCTGGCATATAGGAGTGTTACTACAGTTGCACGCTCGTATCAGCTGTCCATCGCTGTCTCCATGGCAACAGGAGATGGAACTCTGATAGAACTTTGATATGACACATAACCATTAAAACATGGCCATAATGCAATTAATCCTATCAGCATAACAACAATTAAAGCCTAGATATTGACCCAGAGGCTGCAATGTTCACTGCACCTCACATATCCAAGTGTTGAACAGGATGAACAAGTTTTTGCTGCTCAACAGTAGAGTGACAAAAACTGTCAACTTAGTGCCATAGGAATTGGGTCATTAAAATCCAGAGAGATTATCCCTTCATGCTCAGCAAACCTCATGAGACAGCCAAGTCACTTAAATTCAACCTGCTCTGTTCTCTGTGGCTGCATCTGGATCCTCTTCCTTGTTGTCCGTACCTTGAACTGTGACACACAGTTCAAACACAACACCATCTTAGGAGCCAAGCAGCTACAGTATGAAATGCCATGACATATCAGAGTTACTGTTGCTGTGTGAATTACGTAATCTTTCATGTCCTTTTGAATATATTTGCATGAAGGTAGCTGATGGTAACACACAATGATTCACAGTTTGTTTGACTGAAATTTCAGAAATTAGGTTAAAACGTGCAAAATTTTAAAAGGAAAGAATTTATCCTCTGGGGAGCATAATTACATACAGTACATTTCATGGCAATCTGACCAGTAGTTGCGCAGATATCTTTCTCTAGATCAAAGTGTAGGAACGACAGACCGACCAACACTTACCCTTAGTCCTCACTAGCTATGATGAATATGCTTGGAATCAGGGCAGGATCTTTAACAGAGTCACCCAGCACTTCTAAGCTATTTTACCAGCTTTAATGGGTGACAAAAACTGTATAAACAGGGTGATGATTTATATTAATCAAGATCAGGAACTACAATCAAAGGATAAAGAGATGAAAATCAGCAGGTTCTGCTAAATGAATTCATTATGAAAGCATTTGATGGTCATAAAACTGAAAAAGAAACCTGCTGGCAAAGAGAAAATGGAAACTGCCCAATCTGGTGCCTCAGGAAGCCAGATCCATCCCCTGGCAAGCTGTATGACATATTCCTCTGCTAACATACAATATGATTCTCTTTCTAAAAGGCTGTGAAGCTCAGAGAGGACTGCACGCTGCAGATGGAGCATTGACGCTGACAGCCAATCACTGCACAGCATCATTAAGGCGTTGGTTTTGCATGCTGCTGTGTTAATGGCTGTTGTGTGTCCCTTTGATGGGCCACTCCACTGGCATTGCCGATAAAATGGGACTTTTGTGACTCAGCATTTTTTGAGAGAAGATTTTCTTAATCTTTCCAGGACCGATGCCAAGTTGTTGAGCGAGAGATGCCCCAGCCTGGAACCCAAAAGCTGCTCGAATGATTCAAAGGCAGAACAGGAAGCAGGAGGCGAAAAAAGTGAAAGGCAGAGCTGGAGGAGAGAGAGATACTAAAAGCTCTTAGCCATTAATATCTGCAGTTCTAGACGCTCCGAGCATGGAAATGAGAGTGTCGCTCATTTAGAAGGGATGTGCAGAGCTGAGAGCTTAAGCAGAGATAGGAACAGAAAGAGGACATGACATGATGGTTTTGGTTAACTCACACACTCACTTTAAATACATTAATGCATCCTTTTGCAAAAGGTGAAACCAAGTTAAAAATTATTTCACTGTCTCAGAAAGTCAATGTCAGAAAATCCATGTTTGCAATAATTTCAATTCAGTGACATGTCAAGAGATAACCACGCTTTGCAGAATGATTTGACCAAAACAGAAAACCCTATTCAATAAAGTTGCTGTAATAGAACATCCAAAGGTTTAAAAATACACTGCCAGTGGTGCTCAAGCTAAGATCAGCGGGTCACAAAAAACAGGGTTTATCCTCTGGAGGCCATGAATATACACAGGAAATCTTAATGAAATCCTCAGTTTTAGAAAGACTTTTGTCATGCAACCACGGTGTTGGCCAAGAAGAAATCTTGGCCTGGTGGTGGAGGAATGGTCAAGATCATTACGATTCATCCTCTGGGGATGATAAATATCCATGCTAAATCTCATGGCAATTTGGTAAGTAGTTTGATATTACTCTGGACCAAAGTTTTGGATGTTGGATTGGATATACGGATGAAAATGCGCTCATTAGCTAACAATGGCACATTTACATTGATGTGTAAACTGAAATGTTGATGTGCATTGTCCCTGGTAAATCAATAAAATAACCAGAGTTTTACGTTCATTACTGTCACCTAACCATGGATGTATTTTCTTGCACCAAATGAATGACTGCAATGCATTGTGTGTAGTATAAACCTCTGAAGTGACCATCGTTGCTGACTCGCTCCCTCAGCCCTCCGAGGGTCAATCTCACCAAGTTCACTTCAGTTTTTCACACAAATGGAATGACGTTTATGACGGCGGCGGGGATTCCCCCAAGGGCAAGTGCAGAGGGGAAGTCAATGAGGGCATGTTTGAACGACTAATGAAACGCAGCCCTGGTCCCACTTTCCTCATCAGCCCTGCAGATATTTAACCAGCCCTTTTCCATTCACTCCCTGCCAGTTTGTCAAAGTTGCCATGTACATGCCATGTGCATTTGTTTTCAAGCCTGAACCGAAACCTGACCCTCTACCCACACCTAAACCTGCCTGCTTGTCTACCTGAACCTGTACCTGTCTGCCTGCCTGCCTGCCTACCAGCATCTGCCTGTAAGCCTATATGTAACCTCGCTTTGAGAATAAATTATTTAACTCTACCGCTCCTGCATTCCCTGAGTTGTGACAATTTTAGTTAGCTACAGTAAGCTACAGTAGGCTGAAGAGACAAGTAAAGCAGTGCTACTTACAGGTACAGAACACCAAATCATATAACCAAACGTAGGAAACAGACATGATGTTTACAGAAAGACAGAGACCGCACATTTAATAATTTGATTACAATTCAGTGGTGGACAAATGGTCATCCTGGACACGCAGCATGATTATATTTTTTCACAGACTTCTCCATTTGCCATGAGAAAAGGATATATTTTTCTGAAACCATTTTGCATCAGGCAGAAAGGAAGTGAGTGCTGAAGGGCAGTCATTTTCTTCCCTCCAGGAGGTCTCCTGCCTTCCTGTGGGTGGCTCTCCATATGGGTTCACCTCAGTGCTGGCTGCTAAAAGTCATTCTACTATTGGACAACAGGGGAGTCCACGTGAGACTGCAACTCATAAGGTCACATGGGATCATTGTTGCCATGGCAAGTGTGGCCTGGGGACTCAAAACATGCATAAAATTTCTTTGGGTGGCCTACCCTAACCTAGTAAGATTCTTTTTGGAAATGTTGAAAGTGTACGCTGCAGGAATGGTGCATTCATGTGGACTTGTATAGATGCATTACAGTGGTTGTGAATACAATACTGTGCTGCAATCAACTGACAAAGATGTTCATCCACCACAGATGAATTCTTTACCTGTTGAAAATACTTCTAACCCAATCCTAATTTAATTATTCACAAGTTTTAAAAGAGTACTCCAGTGATTTAGTATTGGAGCGGAGTTTGCATGTTCCTCATGTGTCTTGGGTTTTCAAACTATGAACTCCCTGTAAGTGTGAATGTGTTTGGCTGCCTGTATTGTGTTAGTTCTGTGATCACCTTGAACAAATGCAGACAATTGGCCTAAATTTGCAAACAACCTGAAAGTCTAAAAATCAAACTCTTATTCACAAGAAGTAAAGAACAAGAAACCACATTCTACAGTTACTGAGAGCATCCTCTTCTTTTTGGCATTAATCTATCCTGAACCTGAAGGCCTGAAGTGCCTCCATTTCCACTGCTCATCCTGTCACTAAAGGACGTCTGGAATACTCTGATTTTATCTTAATTGGCGGCCGGCTGGAGCTAACAGGAGTGAGGAGAGGAGAGGAACAGTGTCAGGATAAGAGTGGCAGTGGAAAATGGTGAAAGTAATTACTACTTAAGTTTTGAGAGATAGATTAAGGAGACAGAGGGCAAAGAAATAGACTTTCCCTCTCAGCCTCAGGGGAGATGAACTGATGCTGTGACAGATCCACTGCCATCACACTGCCTATGGTAGGGCTTGATATTGTCATGACTCAGCTGTCACTTCCTGTTTTAATTTGTCTGTTGTGTTGTGTCAATGCTAATGTTACTTCCGGTCTTTGTTCGTTTTCCCGCCGTCTCATCATTCTCACCTGTGTTACTTTAGTCACCTGATTGTATGGGCTAATGAGAACCACCATGGTATTTAAACCAGGCCTTTCCTAGGAAGGGCCGCCAGTTTGTGTTGGTTTTACCTGTGAACGTTTCCCTGAGAATTGTGTATGGACTTCTTTGTTACTGATCGCTGCCTGTTTTTGTGACTCTGCCTCTTGCCTGCTCCTAGTCGGTTTTTGTTGTCTACCTGGATTTGTTGGACTTGCTGTTTGGACCTGTTTTGCCTCACCCACGTCTGTACTGTGTTGTGCTGGATTTTCTGAGTACTTCAGTAAAGAACTGTTCTTATCTGCATTCCTGTCTCCTGTGTGTTCCTGCGGTTGGGTCTACCTGCTCTGCTCAGCCGTTACAGATATGTTCAAGGACTACAAAAGTGGAATTATTACACTTATTATTATTTGTCATAAAATAATGATACAATATAATATGAAATCATCACTTGCCAAACATGTCAAGTACTGGTGAAATGTGTCTCTGGCATGATCTCACTTCTAAATTGAAAAGTACCTGCATAATAAGGATGTTGTCACCATATTCATTACAATTAATTTCAAAATACTTTTGAAAGGCCGGATTACCAACCAGGCAAAGTGACCAACCCGTAAGGGGCCAGGTTCACCTTTGGCAATTAGTTTGTGGTAATTTGATTAATTGCAAATTTGTTCAGTAATACTGTGTGCTCCATAAAGGACATAATAAACTGAAATGACAAAGGCTTTAAAGGCATGGATGTATTATAGGATACCACATTCAAAGATGGTGCCCCACTCATTCCTATGAAAGTTGAAAGTGTCTTTTGGACCATAGAGCATGCTCTCTAGAGTCCTTCTCCAGCAGAACCAGTGGAGAGCTTGCACATTGGATCAAATTCTGATCATACAAAGAGTCATTTTATTGTGTTTGTGACGGAAAAATGTAGTTCCCGTCTTACAGCCACTGCTTTTCTAATGATTCTGTACGGGAAAATACTTTTTGTGTGCATCATGTGGTCCTGCACTACTGACTGCATCCAAAATCTTCTTACAGCCCAGCCAACAATCCTAAAGCTGGTTTACAAGCATAAAAACACAAAATATGTTAGTGTAAAGATGAAAAAAAGATTAAACACACATGCGTTAATGGCAGGGGCCGATCTAACAGTGGAGCCACATTATGTCAAAAAGTGCATGTATCAATCTATAGATACAGTAAGCTGTCTTGTGGCATCCTTCCATTTCATTTTTAACATACAGGTAATCTTAAACGCATTCCTGATTTAAAGAATCCATAAAGCCTGTGTGGGGTTATATTATATTAGGTTGTGCAAGGCTGTTCTCACACCTATAGTTTGTTTGCTCTGGTCTGAGTCAGTTGATGAGTTTGTAAACTTGAAGCTTTTCCCCCTTGGTTCGGTTTCTTTTCACACAGAGAAAACTCCAAGTGAACCAAAATGCATGCAAAAGTCTATCAATTTTGATGAAATATGAACAAACTATAGATGTTTCAATTAGTTTTACAGTTATGGAGTTTTGAATTTCCACTAGGTTGCAGTATATGAAAGTTTCTCCTCAGGGGGCCTTACATTTTTGTGGAACTTCAGGTAGAAAAATTACAAATTAAAATTCTGTAAACTTACATCAACTCAACCTACAATATTACCTAGTTTTGTAGAGGGGCCCTGACTCAAAAATTAAGTTTTAAGACTAGTTTTAAGTTGCGACCATAAAACCAAAACAATTAGCTGAAAGACACAAACGCTCTCAGAGTTCAGAGTTGGTGATAATTCTCTGTGAATTTGTCACTATGAGCAACACCTTTCACAATACACAAAGTCATTTGACCCACTGTTAATATAAAAATACTGATTAGTTTATATTCAATGCCCTTCACTTCTTCTATTTGTTTTACATAGAAGGAAGTTTGGTTTTCAGAAGCCATATTGTGCTCATGTGGTCCATATTTTTAAATAATGTTACCACAAATTACCACAAACTAACTGATGGATTATTACAGGAGCGCTGGTCTCTGTGCGTATAATGAAGCCATGTGGGGCAATACATAAATCACTGAGGCCCAGTAAGGGGACTTTTGCACCGCGGCACTCAAAATCCTGCCATGTGTTTAGTAAGGTGTTGATGTAGGTAAGACTGATATATTATTGTTTATTGTGCTTACACAGGCTCTGATTGGAAGCCATGCTAGAGAGGGGTAATGTGGGGAACATTGTAATAGGGGTAGTTCAGGACAACATGTAGAATAAAAAATAAAAAAATGAACGTAAAGTAGGATTTGGCTAGGAATGTTGACTTTTCCAGGATGGATAACGATTAAAACTGTTTTCTTTTCTCTCTAAATCAAACACATACTGAGGTGAACTGAGGCAAGAAGTGAAGCCTTGACATGTCTAACAACACTTTCTGTCTTTTCTCCCTCAGCATCCAGCAGCTTATCCTTTGTCAGCACATGCTTCACTATCTGGAGAGGACTGCGTTTCTATTCTCACGAGCCAGAGAAAGAGAGAGAGAGAGAGACAGACAGGCAGAGCAGGAGAGAGAGGGGAGATGACCTTGGTTTCTCAGACTGTGGAACGGTCCCGCTGCCCACGTGCACTAAGGAGATAAGCAGCAGTGCTGAGAAGCCAACTTGACAAACCCTGACGCCACACAGCACTAAAGCTGGACACAGTCTCTCCGCTGTACTGAGGCTGTGTATATACAGCAGCCCTGTGGGACTGGCTTATGTGATGCTTCCATTCAACATCTGTCCACCCACACACAGCTCTCTCTTATCTGCCCTATGTATACTGACTCATTTTAAACCAACTTTAATTACAGCTGCATGGTAGTGAACAATGGAGCATAAAAAACAAGTTGTGTACGTACTGGAACTGTTTAAGTCTGCCTGGGCATTGCTGCATTGTTTGTTCATCCAACTGACATTACCCTTGCTAGAATATGCAGGTAAATAAACAAACAGTTTCAGGGCACAATGTAAAGCTTAGAGCGGATATGTTTCATACCAGCTGGGAGAGCTTGCTCCTTAAAGCTCCAGCTTAAAAGAAAAGAGCAGACAATTTCTTATGGTGTCACATCTTTCTGTTTCACTTAGTGCTCATATGTCTGTTAAAGCATTGGCTTCCACTCAGAGATAATCTGATTACAGTGCAAGATGGATGGCTTTATGAAACCATAGACTTCGGTACATCTTTTATACATTTAGCAACCATATCTTACAAATACTGTCATGGGATATGGGCATCATTTGGTGTGCATGCATGCATATATTTGCACATGTTTGTACAAAGAATATTAGAAAAGCATGTCAGAGCCTCACACTCAGGTCCTGCAGAAGCAGATTGCCAACAAGTCTAAATATATCCAGTGTGACTGAACAGGAAAACTATGAGAATCTGGCTTTTATGCTTTCGATATATGATAAACAATATGCAGAGGCAACCTGTAGCGTTGGATTATGTCACTGGCATGTGCCAGGTAAGACCGCATTGGACAGTTTTAAAAACAACATTAGGATCCTAGCAAAGACTGTTAACTTCAAAAGAAAGCTCCTTCAGAGTTCTCCAGACTAAATGACAAAATACGGTGTTTTTCATTGCCTTTAACAATGACCCACATTAGCTTTTCTCTGATCCGACCCTCCCACGGAGGGTGACATTATTTGTCTGTGTCTACTAAAACTGTTACAAATCACCACTTCCTGCAAAAGTTCAGGTAGGTTTAGGCACCAAAACTGATAAGTTAAGGTTAGGGAAAAATCATTCATTGGGTTAAAAATTATTTGCCAAAAGGTTGGTGTGGTCAAGGTTAAAAGAACCGGCACTGACTACTGGTAGCACATGGGAAATGACCAGCGATCTTCTGCCAATTTGTTGACCCATCCATCCATTTTTTGACCCACTGCTATAGAGCTTACACTACTTTCACCGTTGCTCCTGACAGACAAGAGTCATAAGTCACTTGGCTGCTAGAGGTCTGTGACAGGTAAATGTGAAAATTTGTCGTATTTAGGCATTTGAACCATCACCATAGTACAAAGTTTCCAAGTGTTTTCACCGTAGTCCTAGACAAGTTGTTAGCACCTCCTACTTCTGTAGTTTCAATTTGGTTATCATAATATATAAAGAGTTGAGATTAACACACGTTGTGATGCTTTCCTGCCATCCAACGAGTGGGCTTTTGGCAGGGACAGGTTCTCCTCACCTACACTCCACCGCCCCATAATTGGGTGTGTGTTTTTTTGCACTTTGCTTTTCACAAATTACACCCTTTTCATCCTTTTTGTTGCACTGTGTGTGTGTGTGTGTGTGTGTGTGTGTGTGTGTGTGTAAGGCCTGGGCATGTGTGTGTGGTGAGTAACCTTAATTTTCCCCCGCTACCAAATGGCTAACGCTCATTATTACATACTTATTTCTTATTGTGCTTATGTGTAGACAATACTTCTATCCTGGAATTCATTTTAATATAACAGATTTAAAGAAAGATTATTGCAGATTTTAACTAGTTAAAAGAGTCGCATTGCTTGTTTGAATACATTTTGTATTCTTGAGGGAAGACCTAGTCTAGGGCCTGTCCAGATGTCCTTTTCCCCTGCAATGTCAACATGGAGATAATCCCTCAAGTGCTTCTCTAGAAAGAGACTGATCAACAAAATAGTAGCAGACAGTAAATGCAGTCTGTCCAGCAGAAACTGTATCATATGGTGGAGGAAGAGAGGAGAGCAGCTCTTTAGGTGGCCAACTTTGAGCTAATTATGATAAACTAGGAGGATAGCAGTGCACTGTGAAATCTTATGTGGCAGTTGGTCAAAGTAAGCTAAGCTCTCTCTCTTCTTCTTTTTCCTCATTTTTTTCAGTCAGGGTAAATGACTTGAGGATTTCTGAGCTGGTGGATACAGAAGCTCTGTGATGTGACTAACCGGATTAACGGTTAGCTAGGACTTCATGGGAGGAAAATGCAGTGCGGACTCATCATCCTCTGCCGCAATGGCAACACATACAGCATTAAATGTATGGAAGATACACTTATACTCGCACAACTTTACTGCATTTGACAAACTGAGGACGGAGAAAAAGTGGGTTCGGCATTTTCCTGGATAACTTGGACAAACATGGATTTAGGCCTGGAAATCAGGTTATTTTTGTCATCCAGACAAGGCCTCAGAAATCAAATCCCTCAAACACCTACTATTTGTTTGTGAATAAATAGTTTTGTTACAGGCCAACATTCTGCAAGAATGACCATCAGATTCTTCCCAAGGGTCTGGTTTATTGGACCACATTGAGATTTTTATGTGGCTATGATGCTGATATTAGATGATGAGATTCTGTAAGCAACTAGTTTCCACAGTAATGAAAAGGGACCATCAGGGTTAGCAGCGACACTCCATATCAACAGCAGAGCAAGGACATTGTCAGTAAATATTAGCACAGTGGTCATTTTGGAGGATTGTGGAAAGCAGGAGTTTAATAACACTTTCACTAAGGTGGGTTCCTTTTGTAAAGCCAGGTCTCACAGATTAATGACTGGGGCCTGTGTGCACATAGCGCTGGCAGGACACTGGCTTGTCATTGTTTCTATGACAACAATATCTTAACACTATGTTAAGGGGGTTACTACATAGCTACCAACAAGCTAACAACGCATAGAGTGATTGGGAACAAATGAAAAAAAGAGGCTGGCGCTGAAGGTATTTTGGTGACAAGGAGAACAGGAAAAGCAAAGCAAAACCAAACATATCATTTTCTTATTGAATCACCTATATATATGAAAATGATCAGTTTAGTAGATATGTATGCATTCTTGTCCTCCAAACAAACCAAGCTGTATTATCTTAAACAGCTGTCTCCACCAGTGTCCTACTTCACAGGGATTTACTGAGGTGTTTAACGCCAATTTTATGGCTCTCTTTGCTGTTTTTGTGGGCTTCTGCTTGACTGTGGACTCTTGTCCTACAGACTCTCCAAAACACCAACGCAAATGCTGCTAGCATATAAGAGAGGACAGATAATGTGACGGAATGCAATGCTTAGCTTATCGCTTGATCATAAATACACAGCTTTGTGCAGTACAGTCAGTGGGGGTGGAGGAGGATGTATTCTGTCCCAGAGAGGAGCTGCTGAGTGGAGACAGGGAGGAGGGGTGTCTCTGTGAGGAGATTTGGTGAGGTGTAGCACTGCTTTGAAGTCCGTGAAGTGCTTCTCCAGACAACCATGAGATGGGACTTTCAGTTTCCAATTACTCATGGCTCTGTGCAAATATGAGGAAACTAAATTCACTCAGCCGGCAAGTTATGTTAGTCCCATGCTGCAAATAAGAAGCTGCCTGCCAATTTTCTTTGCATGTTATATGGCGTGTTATATAACATATATGTCAGCTTGTGCATGCTGTATTTTCATGTACTTTATTCCATGAGTGTCAAAATGCTGTTTCAGTGGCATTTCTTCCATGAATCCTACCATTTTGGTAAATGGACTTATATAGCACTTTTCAATGTTAGCACTTTACAGATTGGTCTCATTCACACACCGCTGGCGACGGAGCTGCCGTGCAAGGTGCTGACCTACATTTGGAGCAACTTAAGGTTCAGTGTCTTGCTCAAGGAGACTTTGACAACCCTGGGATTAATGGACGACCCGCTCTACCTCTTGAGCCACAGCCGCCAATTAGTCAAAGCTAGGCTCTGCCAATAAAAGAATATCATGTAATATATGCTTTTTGCGTTAACTTTTAGACATTTAGCCTACTTACTGACAGCAGCCTTTTACTACATGAAAACATATTGACCCCGCAGAAAAGTACTAAGAGTCCATTTGAACCCATTTAATTCTGGCTCAAACACTGCATATGGTCATTTTGCTCAGCTCATGAAGAGTCAGGGTTAGGATTCACGCTTAACTTTACCTATAGGTCCTTGAAGTCAGTAAGTCCACAGCTTAAAAATGAATAAATCAGGAACAAATACATGGAACAAACCTGTCTACACACTACTGATTTATATTGCAGCTGCTGCTGTACAGACACAGTGTATCTGTTCGCTTCTGAATCTGAAAAAGTTAGATTACAGTATTTGTCTGTACACATGCAGACTCACAACTTTTTAGTCAACATGACTCACATACGTACATCCACATTCCTGAAGGGATTTTCCGTCCTTGTATGATGAGTCACAGATGAACTGCCAAGCTTAACACAGCACAAGATGAAATGTCGGGTTTCTCTAGTGTACAACTGAGAGATGACTAATATTACACACTGATCAAATTAAAATCACACTGAAGAACCGTATTCTCCATCCAGCTTTATAATAATAACTTTTTTTTTTTGGTGCTTTTTTGTCTATGGATCACTTTCAAATATTGCTAAGTGTGGACTGGTAAAAGCAGTAACAGCCACAGTGAACTGGTTAGAAGAGGTAAAATCTCCAAAGTAAGCACTACCTTGTACCACTCCTGCATCACAGACTCTTATCAGGGTTGTGCACGTGCAGAGTGTGTAAATCCTGTTTGTGGTGGTCTGATTTAGACCCAAACACATCTCTGCCTCTCAGACCAGCTGTCTGCCTGCGTTGACCCCCCAGACAGCGATAAGGTCCACATTCTACCCTGTGTCCGGACTAAAAATAATGTCAAGCTGCTGACTGCAGCACGCATCATCATGAGTCTGCAAAAGAAAGCTTTTGTCTTTAAAACCCTTCAGCAGCGAAGTTAGGCTGTGTTTTCACCTTAATTCCTGCCAAAATCTAGAGTCAATCAAAGTGCTGTCTCTGTGTCTGTCTGTCCGTGGGTCTTTGTATTTGTCTGTTTGCCTCTCTCTCTCTCTCTCTCTCTCTCTCTTTCTCTCTCTGTGTGTGTGTGTGTGTGTGGAATACGCCTCATTGATTCAGTCCTCAATACACTGGCTTCTCTCTCATTTCATTGACCAAACAGAAAGCCTGTGCTCTGAAACTATCTGCTCCACGTTGGCTGGTCAGCATATTATACATACATGCTCAAATGTAGATTATGCATTATAATCATGTACATTTATACATTATGTATAATGGACATGTTGTGTAAATACATCCTGCATATTATACAGTACATTGTAAGGGTAAATGCTTGTAAGTATGTGTATCTGGTAATATGAAATTAGCAAATATGTTTGGTTGGAAACGTGATGCCAGCTGGATTCCGTATTTTCTATGAATGGCACTGTGGGTCTGTCAGTCGGTCACTATCGGCTGGATTGTCATGAAATGTTTTACAGTCATTCATGGTCTCTAGAGGATGAATCCTATGGACTCTCCTGACTTTTCCTCTAGCACCACCAGCAGGTTGACATTTGTGGTTCAGAGTGAAGATGATCTTCACAAGTGTTACATGAAGTACCATGCAGTTTAGTTGTAGGTTAGTGCAGATACTAATGTTCTGGATTTTTTAATCTAACGCCATCATCAGTGTATGTGTCCAATACTTGGGTTCATGAAGCAGATTGAAAAACAGGTACAAAAACACATTTCCACATTTAAGCTATTGTGCAACACATTGGACACAGGCAGCTTCTATAATAATCAAGCCCCTAAGATGTTATGTAATTGTGCAATAACATTATTGGATTGTAATATCTGACCACTGTGGGGAATTGTTGGGTGCCCTCTAATAAAACCTCTTTGGTACAGACGTCTTTCTCTGTTCAGGGATCAATATGTTGAATCCTCTCACCTGCAGAACTGATAATGGATCATGACTGGGATTATTTTTATTTTAAACTCAAGTTGAGACAGTTTTTAAAGAGAAATCTGATTCTGTGAACCCTTATAAAATAATTATAATAAATATGTCCAGGCAGCAATTACCTTTCCTACCAAAGATATATGGCATAGCAAATTAGTAGTATATAACCTATTTTGCAGGAGACAGGGTTGGTCCAAAAAACGAAAAAAAAATCACTCTTAAGCTCAAGTTTTGAAAGTGTACACAGTTCATGGTTGTGTTTCAATATATGTATATATATATATATATAAGGTTACAGATGTCTAACTTCACGTCCCTGGAACCGTCCAAACATGGTTTGCTAAATAATTTCAGTGAAATTAAATGAATAAGTTATGGTCAGTTATGAGCACAGAGGCAGTAAAGAAAACTGACTTCATGGAAGTAAGACTGCTCTTCATTCCCCCTCCTCCCACTGACTTATCTAATGAAAAAATAGTTTTCTGTGAGCAGGTGAAGTTATCACAGAGTAAGGGGGCCTTTTTCAGACAAATCTTCGAACTCAAAGCTCTGCCATGATGATCCATGCTTGACTATGTGTGCTGGAGATGTGGAACAATTCTTCCACCATCCATTTTGAGTGGAAGTAGGGAGAAGGGGATGCAAGTGCTATTTTCAGCAGCTGAAGCAAAAGCTCACATGCAGAAAAGGATTATCTACATGGACAAATATAGAGCAGGAAAGAGTGGATTAACGCAACCATTATATTCTAAATGCACCACCTAAGACACACCAAGAATTCTATCAAATTACATGTTTTAAATCTAAAACCATGTGCCAATATTTAAATCACTGTCCTGGTGCTATAATATGGTAGTAAAACAATTGAAACATATTATCATTCAAAACTTTTCCTCATTATGTTAACTAAACAAAATCTGGGTAGTTTCTTTTAAAATGTATTTGCTGTTGCAAATGAAATGTAATTTTTAGGAGGCTTAAATTAATAATCAGTTGTTTCTATTTGGAATTGTAAGTAAAAAAAAGTTCTCAATGAGAGCTGTTGACAAGTCAAGTTGGACCAAAGGGGCCATTGTACCAAAGATTAGTAGTAGATTGATTGATTGATGGATTGATTGGTTTATTATGTCCTGCACCATATGGTGCCCAGCACATATGGGCTTACAAGACACTAGACAGCAACAACAACCATGATGGCCACATGACAAATCATAATATACATTTCCACAAATAAAAAGAGAACATTTCAAGACATTACATTTCCATGACAGAAATGCCTTATTATGTTGGATACAGTGTTCTCTGTCTTACTTGCCAAGCATTTCTTTTTATAAATCTTGCTAAGACAAACATCTCTTCATTAAAAAGCCAACTCGACATTTGACCTTCAGACAACCAAAACAAATCAGGGTTCTTCAGTTATTTTAAACAGGTGATCCCTCAGGTCACTGTACCTGGGGCAGTGGAACACAAAATGAAGGTCATCCTCAACACCAAGATCACAAAAAACATATAAATGCTGCTCTTCCGGAATACCTTTATATCTGCCTACCTCAATTGCCAGTGGTACGGTACCAGTTCTTAACTGAGCACACAGGGACATCTGCCCTCTCTTTAAATTAAATGTCATATAAAAGGTTCTGTGTAGTAATCTTCTTTGATTTGAATGTAGTTTCCGAGCTTTGGCTTATTCCAAATCTCCTCCGTCCATTATGGATCTTAAGGCCCAGTGAGAGCCAATTAAAACTAGAAGTAATCTGACCAATCAGAGTGCTACATACAAACAGCCCCACCAGCATGAGCCAATCAGAGACACTCACCCACTACTCAACTCTGAGGTAAAGAATGAATCTCAAAGAGGAGAGCTTAAACAGAAGCTGCTGGAAGAAAAACTGGAGACTCTGTTTGCTGGTCTTTATAAAAATGTAGAGGTCAGCAACCTAATATTAAAGTCTGGACACCCCAGCGTGTGGCACAGTGCCATCACTCTCCACCAGCCCAGAGAGAAAAGGCATTTGTAATGGATGGAAACTACAGCTAAAAGAGAGTGAGGACCAAAATGCAGTGATGACAACTTTCAACATCTACAAAACTGGGAAAATTCTGGTACGAGGCAACTTAACGAACTTCCTATTTGAATTTCAAACCCTCAAACCTGCAGACAAACCTCAGTTTTCCCTGCGAACAGCAACACCCATCAGAGCAATCATCACCTCCCATCGTACAACATACAGTTGTTTTTCTTATTGACTCTAAAGGGAAATTCTTGGATGGAAAAAGACCAAAATCTGATGCCCCACTACTAACAGAGCCCTTGACCTGCTATCCAAAGAACATCTTGGCAACCCGAGCCACATCATAATCCATACAGGCACCAACGATCTGAGAACCCAGCAGGAACGGATTGCAACATCACTAAGAGCAGTGATCAACAAGACCAGCAACACTTTTCCCAATACAAAGATTGTCATGTCCACCCTGCTCCCACAGACCATAGTTTTACATTGCATACTCTAATTGATAATAATGTGCACAGAAATAATGCAACAATGTATACTTGCTTTGTGGATTTTCCAAAAGCCTTCGATTTCTTCAAATGAATCCCAAGTGGTATCAGAGGAAAAGCATACAATCTGATAAAATCAATGTATACTAACGGAAAATGCTCAATTAAGAATGAAACAAAGAGAACAGAATCTTTCTTCCAGGGACGTGAAGTTAGACATCTGTAACCTTATATATATATATATATATATATATATTAATGAATTAGCAAACCAAATGGAGAATTCCCCTGCACCTAGACTGAAATTACAAGACACTGAAATTGAGTGTCAAACCTGGGCCCTGACAGTCAACCAACTCTCAGAAAAGATCAAGACTACAGAGAAACAATACCAGATTCACAATTTTAAACAACCTTGTTGAACAAACAAAACATTATACATATTTAGGTCAAATAAATTTAAGCACAGGAAATTTTAGCTTGGCTGTGAGTGAACTAAACGACAAAGCAAAAAGGGCTTTCTATGCCATCAAGAGCTCAATAAACACTGAACTACCAATTAGAGAATATTCAAATCAATCATGGAACCCATTGCATTATATGGCAGCGAGGTGTGGGGTACACAAACCCTAACCCACAAAATGGGACAAACATCCCTTTTAAATTCTGCATGCAGAGTTCTGCAACAGGTCTTTCACTGGCCATTAAATCCTCATTGTCTGCTTGTTGTAACGCCAGTATTATTAGCAGTACATCTGGATCAAATCTTTTCTTCTGGATCAGCTATTTTCAGCTCAGTCATTCCATTCTAGAGCTCAGGATGCCCACTTCAAGCTCCAGATTCAAATGCGTTTCTTTAGCTGTTTTCTTCTAGCTCCCTTTTCAAGGCATCTTGGTTATCTGAGATTAATTTCTCCAGAAATCCACGTAGACCATCAATTTTACTGTTATCTTGCTTTTCCACTGTGTTTTGCATACAGTCTATTTTTGCATTAAGCACCTTCAGTTAATTCATTAATGCAGAATTGCTGCAACTTTTCACTGGTAGTGTATATTATGCTATCATATTATCCAGACCACATCTGGAGGTGGTCAGACTCGCACTGTGATCAGATCTCAGCCAGATGTAAATAGCATCTATGCAACCACATTCTTAACAACAAAATCCTCCAACAAGTTGAAAGGTCACTTAACCCTCCTAACTGACTCCTTGACCTGAGTCTATACCTAATTTGCATAGTGTGGTCCAATAACAGTGCAGGCAAAATAAAGATATAACAGAAGGCTAATTAATACAGGTGTAAATACAAGGGGCTGTAATTAGATGTCATTACCCAGATACAGATCACATGTTAATACCAGGTGGAGATAGAGTCTAATAGTTTGGAAGAAGGCTGAGTGGCTATAGAGGCCAACCTGCTGTGTGTTGGGTGGTTCCATACATTTCAATAGTTTAAAGGTTTTTTGACTGAAAAGTAAGTGCTAAAACTGAAAATCCAATTGATCTGTCATCGTATTTCTTATTAAGAATTGAGATATACACACTTTTCTAAAACACTGAATCGATTTTTGTTTTTAATAATCACAAAGTTTGAATATGCTTGAGAAGTTTGTTTAGATCTCAAATCATCAACTATTATCCCCCATTGGAGCGCTAAATGAACTTGGAAAGTTAAGACTGCAGAAGAGCAAGTTCCACAGCTGTCTTAAAGGATGTGGTTACTCGTGGCAACCAGACCTTTTCACTCCTGTGATAGGTCTTATGTCAGCCTACCGGCCTCATCACATCCAGGTTCAGAGAGGGACAGCTCTCAGCCAGAGGTCCAGCCAGAGATGGAGGCAGCTGTAGGATGTTTCCATATGACACACTGTCAGTGCTGTGCATAAAGAATCCACATGCATCCTGCACTGATCACAGCCCTGCTGTTTTGGTCTGAGGATAACTGTAGTTTTTAAGGCTTAGTCTGTCTAATGAAAAGATTGTATCGAGCTGCATTATGGGAAATGTAGCATCCAGTGGTTTTGGAGCTTGACCTACACTCTGAACTAAAAGTAAGTATATCTATGCCTCTGCTGCAAAGATTCTGACTTTTTTATGTGAGTCTCTAGTGAATGTATTGAGTATCCCTTTAACCCCAATGAATTATTTTATAAAACAAGTGTGGCAGCAATTTCATTGGTGGGATTGCTTCATTAACACACAGAATCCTCTGAAAATGTAAATATTCATTTTGTGGTTGGTTCTAAAAAAACTGAGCTTAAGTCCTGCTGACGTTCACTAACTGCATCAACTGTAAACTCTTCAGCTGACCATGTAAAGCAAAGCATGTCCTGCATACACAACAGCTGCAGGCACACACACTCATAAACACACACACCAACCCATTAGGAGGAGCTTTTGTAGACAAGCTGGGGTATTAGCCAAGATGGAAAATGTATTTGTATTTGTGCTTCATTGCCACTTCTACTGTAGGTATGATGATGCATTAAGGAGACCTTCTGAGTGTACTGTTGGGAAGCTGCCTGACCTGGCAGTGCTGTCAGAGTGTGTTTTCTGCCACAAACCTCTGGTGCTCATCCCCAACTTCATCTCATCGGTAAACATGAGTGCAGCACCACTCAGTGAGTCAGGAAGTCAGCACAGACACCTTAAGGTGCTGCGTGATAGTGGCTACAGAGAGAGTGGGAAGAGTGTGAATGGGAAGGTGCAGGCCCCTGCTGACAGCTTTATGAAATTAATGTCAATTCTGGAATATTACATTTTAATAACACACCTTTAAATTGTCTTCAATTTAAGGTAGTAGCTAGTGGTAACCAGTTGTCAGCACAAGTTATCTGAGAATTAATTCCTGTAAAGGCTTTGGAAGAACTGTTCATATTGATCCTGCCTCGGCATCGGTATAGAGGAGTCACTGAAAACACAAAAATACATATATTTGGCTTATTTATTTCATGTGGTCACCAGTATCAATAAGCTGGCTCTCAAAAGGTGAAAGGTAATCTCTTCCAAACAGTAGATACAGAACAATGTGAGTTTGGTGAGGGTGTTGAGACCCACAGATGGTAGAGAGGGTCGTCCATTAATTGCAGGGCTCGCGGTTTTCTTAAGCAAGACACTAAGCCCCAAATTAATGTAATGTAATATACCAAAATAGGATACACCCAAAAAATAATCACAGTGAACTCAAACCCTGGCAATGTCTCCTAGCAATACAACTATTATTCACAACTAATGTACATTAGCAAAAACATTTTTGGTGGAAATGTAATGCCAACATAATGAGGAAATGTTGTTACATAACGCACCTGGTAAGTCACAAAATAAACATATCAGTAAAATGTCCACTGACAACGTATTTCATTAGTTTTCCACCAAAATATCCAATCTTGTAATATAATATCCACTTGTAGTGACTATGGCATTATTAAACTTGTTTATGGTTATGTTTAGGCATTGGCAGCCCTTGATTAACGTTAGGAAAAAAGGCGATAGCTCTCCCAGCTAGCTGGCTTGCTAGGTAGCTTGGTCGCTAACCGTACAATAAGTTTATCCAAAAGATGTAGTACCATCAACTGTGTGCCTCATAACTGTCTGCAAACCATGCCTCTTTTGTGGAGCAGTTTATACTGCAGCAGGGCAGGGTTATATAAAAGTGGATGGTACAACACAATAAATAAGCTCTGCTTTGGACTCTCTGGCTCTCTATTCCCTCAAAGGTCAGAAAAACAGTTTGCTATTGGTCAATGACACAAATTTACATGTTCACTAAAGTTGAACCTCTACCTCAAAGGTCGCATTGGAAACAAGGTTGGGCAAATGAGTCAATCAACTCCTGAATACCTGCATTGTCAAGGATAAATCATGGCTCAGACTGCACATTAAACTATTTATTAGGGCTGCCCCCTGAAAGTCAAAGATTGGAGTCATCAGTTGGAGACCCCTCAGTCGACTGAGATTCTTTGTCGAGCAGTTGTTTTTTGCTTAGTTTTTTTGTCAGTCTGTGTGCTGTGTAATATTACTTCTGGCGACATTTCGGTCCCTAGAAGTAGCTACAGAGTGAGCGCTCCTCGCTTTCACGCTGCTCTCTGGGATAAAATCATTCCATTACGTCAAATCGTCCCCATCCGCTCGGTGAAGATGTCTGCGATGGGTACTGGGAGCCACGGAGCCGGACCCAGGGTGAGTCTGAGTGAGAGGGAGGCAGCTGCCCGGTCAGGCTCCAAGATAACATTATCTTCTGCCTTCTGCTTAGAAGTGGTGAATTAACAGCTCACAGCAACTTCATACGATATAGTCTCTGGCTTTTGTTTGATATCTAGTGTCGGCAAACATTTTTGCGTAGTTAGCACGCATTAGCTCGGAGGGCTAACTTGGCTTGTTTACTATACTACGTGAACGTCCCTGTCATCCTGAACGTCCCGCCAAACCCCGTTCAAAAATCTGGCAATTCAATAAAGCTTGATAAAAAAAAGCAACGAATAGTCAAATATTCGTATTGAACAGCCATATATGATTCGACTGACAAGATTCTGAGTCGCGTACAGCCCTACTATTTATACAGAAACCGTGGAGTGAGGAGCATTGCAGCAGCTGACCAGGCTGTGAAGATTAAGGCTGAGCTGTCAGTCAGGACCACAGCAGCTCTTCTGCATGGACAGAATCAGACAGTGCTGAACAACGTAAAGAAATGGGAGAGCAGGGGACAGGAAAGATGTGTCGACCTGCTGGAAGACAAATGTGCAGCAGGGATGTAATTTTGTTCATGCAAATGATACAGAGATCTCAGAGAAAATCAATGCTTGTTTATGCGACCCACTGTGACCTTCTAGAGAAAGGTCGTTTGTCTCTTTACTGTATCTGCAGGAAAGAGATTATGTCCTGCATACACAACACCTGCTGGCACACAGACTCACAAACACACACACACATACACACCAACCCATCAGGAGGACCTTTTGTAGACAAGCTGGGGTATTAGCCAAGACAGAATATTTTTTTGTATTTGTGTTTTTTATCATTGTCACTTCTACTGTAGGTATGATAATGCATTAAGGGGCCAGTATGTGCCGTCAAAATTGCTTGTCGGTGCATGGTCGAATAGCTTCGGAAACCCCAACACCTTGCCCCCACACCTTTCTGAGGTCAGATTAGGGGGGGCTGTGTCCAACCATTTCCCATTACCCACTTCACTCAGTGATTGGCCAGAGAAAGAAGCCAGGGTTGGAACTTCCCTCTTTAGCTCTCTTTTTTTTATTTGTTGCACAACTATTTGTGGCATCATTCCTGTGTACAACTGTTCTCTCTATGACGTCTGGCTTTTCACTCCGCTTTCCAGTGTGGCTGTTTGGAACAACTATAAACACATTTGATTTTTGACCTGGCAGCGCTGCCAGAGTGTCGTAAGGGTCGGTATTATTAGTATTATTAGCAAAATGTACTTAAATGATCAAAAGAACAAAGTAGTCATGATGCAGAATGACCTTCATAGGGTTTTATTATGGTATCATAGGTTTATTCTTACTGGTGCATTAACATATAAGCGGCATTTTAATGTCATAGCTGGTGCAGGAGCTAATTTAAAATTCTTTATAGTTTGTAGTGGGAAGTGTAATGCAATAACATTGGATGACATTTTAAGCTCCTAAATGCAGTATTTGCCTTAGTATATTATTGTAAGTTATTTTCATGTTAGTGATAGACTTTTCAGAAGAGTCCCCACCTTTAACTGCATTACCACACAATAATAACACCAGTAAACACTCACTGCATGGACGTGTAGATTATGTCCAATTTACATCGGCCGGTCCAGGACCACCTTTGTTAATGTACAAGACTGCCCAAGTTCAATATCTGGACATCTATGGACATTCTGAACTGTGCAAAAAAATCTTTTCAAGACCACCTTTGAATGTCAGTGGGCTCAGTATAAGACATCCAGCCAAGATGAATATCAGACTCAGGAGCATGCCTACTGCTCCGCTTACTACTCAAGCTCTCTGGATTAGAGACAGTGGTTGTCCTGCTGGACTGAGACAGTTCACAGCTCTTTCCTCTGGACTGAAGCTTCATATGGATGAGCAATGATGAATCACTGGGCCTGTGGGCATTGCGGTCACATGGCTGGACACAACTGATTTCCTCTAATCTGGAGTGGCTGACAACAAGTGTAATGAGGTGCATCCAGGACTGCCAGCTATGTGTTTCTGAAGTGTTTCCGCCCTGATAATTATGCTTAATTGTCCCATCAGTCATTCACAACGAGAGTGAATCCATAGCAATGTCTGCTGCTGCTTCATCCATATACCTTCAGATCCACTTCATGTTTATGTGTGAGAGACAGTGAGATACTGTATGAGACAGTGACTTTGTGAGGAATGCCTGTCATGCCAATCAGCAGCCTCTTCACCATGTTTAAATATGGAAACAAACTGATTTGTCCGCTAATTATTATCACCATAATTCTCTGCTTCTTAGCATAATTCCTTTAACTCGACATCAGACGGCATGAGAACATGCAGGAAACTTTTTGAAGTTTTAACACCCGTCCCCGTCAATAATGCAAGGTGATTGGTGACACGAAGTATAATAAGGCTAGAATGAAATCATGAGGACGCTGGCTAGGAAAGACTGGCTGTCATGATGTAGAGAACAAGCAGAATGTTTCCCACAGACATGTGATGCAGGATGTTCCTAACAGCAGTCAGTGACTCTTGTGCCTCATAAATAATTGCATGTGTTGACCTTTCTCTTGTCACGTCTGAACATACAGTGCATTGCTTGCAAATGGAAGTTTTCCGCAAGGAGGACCATACACAATTCAGCTGACAAGGTTGACTGTACAATAGATACAATAGATCAACTGGGCTGATATTATTAGTTGATTTTTCTCATTATAATTGGCGTATATGTCAGGTAAATGGTAAATGGACTTCACTTTTATAGCGCTTTTCAACCTTAAAGGTTCCCAAAGCCATCCATTCATACACACATTCACACACTGATGAAGACGGAGCTGCTATGCAAGGTGCTGGCCTCCATCAAGAGCAACTTAGGGTTCAGTGTCTTGCCCAAGGACACTTCGACATATGGACAGGAGGAGATGGATCGCACCGCCAGCCCTGGGATTAATGGACAACCCGCTCTACCTCCTGAGCCACAGCCGCCCCACGTGATATGCAACAAGAAACTGCGGTATAGAAATGCCAAAGATCAGTGACAACAGCAGGTTTTCTGGCTATGGAAGATATATGCCTTTGAATGCACAGGGTGACAACATCATATGTAGGCAGCATATATTTTATGATCAAAACTAAATATTTTCAGAAAACTCAAAAAATCTCTGGAAGAACTACAGACATTGCCCAGTTTTTGTTCCTTGGCCTATACTAGATTAGCACATACTGTAAATAATATTGTTGTATATGTATAATGAACCCAAGGCTGCACATTTTTCATCTTTATTAGTGCAAAAAAGGAACAAAAAAAAAACTTTTCTACTGTGTTCAAGTTTGGTATGTACCTGTTCTGCACTGGGGCATATTGCTTCCAGGAAATAGCCATAGCCTCGTACGCTGAGTCCGACACTGACAAAAGCTCTAGCCTTCTCCCAGATCAGCTTTTGTATATTTCCAAGTTAATTGTCAGTTATCGAGATAGAAGCATTACAAACTAAAATAGTGTTACAAACTCACTCAAGTACAGTGGCAAATTGTACCTTAAACAGTGTAGGTGCTGACTGACAACTTTTTTTCCCTTGGGGCTTAATGTAGCTGTACAAACCCTGATGATCTTGCTCAGTGCCAGCTCTAGTTTAGGCTACCCCCAAAGATTGATATACAGCAGTATATTAGCAGTTAATCAATATCCGGAATATTAATGTCTACTGAACCTTGATATATTAGTATAGAACATCCCAAGCTGTTTACAGCAACCAACAGGCAGATAACACTGAATTAACATTTCAGGAGAGACTGAAACTCCTGTCAGTCTGTACGTGATGTGAACAAGGTTATTTTTAAAATAATTAGGGCTACATCTATCAAATGTGTTTCCATTTCTACTGTCTGTTGACTGTACTGTATCTGTACAGTACTGTATATATCTATTTTCTTAATTAGTTACATTCACTTAGTCACATCGCACCACAATGCCAGTTATTATAAATAGTATAAGGCAAAAAAACTTAACTCCAGTTTGTAACTTTCTGTTATAAAATGTGTAGTCTCCAAACCAAAGATAACCATGATAACATAGGTTATCTTTGAAATTGACATTGGCATTGAAATTGAACATCTAATAGTCTTTCCACAGAATTCTTTTTTATCAGACCATTTTCTATTAACTTTTGAATTCCTATTACTGGACTACACGCCATCAGGCAAACATTCCTACACTAGATGTCTATCTGATAGTGCTGTAGCTAAATTTAAGGAAGTGATTCCATCGGCATTAAATTCAGTTCCATGTCTCAATGTAACAGATGACTCCTATGCTAACTTTAGTCCCTCCCAAATTGATCATCTTGTTGATAGTGCTGCAGGCTCACTACGAATAACACTCGACTCTATCGCCCCTCTAAAAAAGAAGATAATAAAACAGAGGAGGTTAGCTCCATGGTATAACCCGCAAACCCGCAAATTAAAACAAACATCGCGAAAACTTGAAAGGAATGGCGTTCCACCAATCTGGAAGAATCACGTTTAGCCTGGCAAGATAGTCTTAAAATTTATAGGAAGGCCCTCCGTAATGCCAGAGCAGCTTACTACTCATCATTAATAGAGGAAAATAAGAACAACCCCAGGTTTCTGTTCAGCACTGTAGCCAGGCTGACAGAGAGTCACAGCTCTGTTGAGCCATGTATTCCTATAGACCTCAGTAGTAATGACTTCATGAGCTTCTTTAAAGATAAAATTCTAACTATTAGAGAAAAAATTCAGCACCTCCTGCCCTCAGTTGGTACTGACTTATCTTCAAACACAGGAACCTTAGAAACAACTGTAAAACCTGTACATTTAGACTGCTTTTCTCCCATCAACCGTAATCAACTAACTTCCATGATTTCCTCATCTAAGCCATCAACGTGTCTCTTAGACCCCGTCCCAACTAGGCTGCTTAAAGAAATTTTACCCTTAGTTAGCACTTATTTACTAGATATGATCAATCTGTCCTTATTAAAAGGCTATGTGCCACAGTTCTTTAAAGTAGCTGTAATTAAGCCTCTTCTTAAAAAGCCCACTCTTGATCCAGGGATTTTGTCAAATTATAGACCTATATCTAACCCTCCTTTTCTCTCTAAGGTCCTTGAGAAAGCAGTCGCCAATCAGTTGTGTGACTTTCTACACAACAACAAGCTGTTTGAGGATTTTCAGTCAGGATTTAGAGTGCATCATAGCACAGAGACAGCACTGGTGAAAGTTACAAATGACCTTCTAATTGCATCAGACAAAGGACTTGTCTCTGTACTTGTCTTACTAGATCTTAGTGCTGCATTCGATACCATTGACCATCACATTCTATTACAGAGACTAGAACATTTTATTGGCATTAAAGGTACTGCACTAAGCTGGTTTAAATCCTATTTATCAGATCGATATCAGTTTGTACACGTTAATGATGAATCCTCTATGCACGCCAAAGTTAGTCACGGAGTTCCACAAGGTTCTGTGCTTGGACCAATTCTATTTACCTTGTATATGCTTCCTTTAGGCAATATTATTAGGAAGCACTCCATAAATTTTCATTGTTATGCAGATGATACCCAATTGTATTTATCGATCAAGCCAGATGAAACCAATCAATTAGCTAAACTTCAGGCATGCCTTAAGGACATAAAGGCCTGGATGACCTGCAATTTTCTGATGTTAAACTCAGACAAAACCGAAGTTATTGTACTTGGCCCCGAACACCTTCGAAACACATTATCTAAAGATATAGTTTCTCTAGATGGCATTGCCCTGGCCTCCAGCGAAACCGTAAGGAATCTTGGAGTTATCTTTGATCAGGATATGTCCTTTAACTCCCAAATAAAACAAACTTCAAGAACTGCCTTTTTTCATTTACGTAACATTGCAAAAATCAGGCACATCCTATCTCAAAAAGATGCAGAAAAACTAGTCCATGCATTTGTTACGTCTAGGCTGGACTATTGCAACTCTCTATTATCAGACTGCCCCAATAAATCCCTTAAGACTCTCCAGCTGATTCAGAATGCTGCGGCACGTTTACTGACAAGAACCAGAAAAAGAGAAATATTTCTCCAATATTAGCTTCTCTACACTGGCTCCCTGTAAAATCCAGAATAGAATTTAAAATCCTTCTCCTCACCTTTAAAGCCCTAAATGGTCAGGCACCATCATATCTTAAAGAGCTCATAGTACCCTATTACCCCACTAGAGCACTGCGCTCCCAGAATGCAGGGTTCCTTGTGGTTCCTAGAGTCTCTAAAAGTAGAATGGGGAGCCAGAGCCTTCAGCTATCAAGCTCCTCTCCTGTGGAACCAGATCCCAGTTTGTGTACGGGAGGCGGACAACCTCCTCACATTTAAGAGTAGGCTTAAGACTTTCTATGATGCACTGAGCTCCTCTCTCCTCCTCTTCCTCTTCATCTGTACGCCCTTCTATCCCATCAATGCTTGTTATTAATTCAACTTCTTCCCGTAGTTGTGTGCTTTCTCTCCTCTCTCTCTCTCTCTCTCTCCCCCTTCTGTTGCTTTCTGCAGGTGTTTCTGCCTCTGGAGCTGTAGAGTCTGGGTCTGTGGTTGCTGCTGCCTGCTGCCCCCGTGCTCCTGCTCTGCACCCGCTGATGCTATTGCTGTTGTTGCTGTTGTTATTAGTATTACTATTATAATGTTGCTCTTAGTGTTGTTTCCGTTGGTGTTAACATCAATGCCATTACCATATCTATGCTGTATTGAGCTGCTGTATGTTCTCTTTCCTCCTACTCTCTCTCTCCCGCTCCCCCCTTCCCCCTTCAACCCAACCGGTCGAGGCAGATGACCGCCCACCTTGAGCCTGGTTCTGCTCGAGGTTTCTACCTGTTAAAAGGAAGTTTTTCCTTGCCACTGTCACATAGTGCTTGCTCATAGTGGGAACTGTTGGGTCTCTGTAAATATAAAGAGTCGGTCTAGACTTGCTCTATTCGAAAAAGTGCCCTGAGATAACTTTGTTATGATATGGCGCTATATAAATAAAACTGAAATGAATTGAATTGAACTGTAGGGCTCTCCTGTTGCACAATAATGGGATTTCCAGATGTTCTGTGACTCACTGCATGGACATAAGCCAAAGAAAAAAACTGAGTACATTTCTGTACTCTCACATCACTGTCATGCTGACACTCACGATTGTGTCTCGTCTCATCCACAGACAGAAAAACACCCACGTAGCTTAAGGGATGTGGGTTTTCCTGGCGTAATAAGATGTAATAATCCAAATTTGTGCAAAACCACAGTGTCTATGGTTTGGGAAGCAACAAGGACATGATCCCTCACCAGCTTCTCATCCTTGAACACTGTCACCTGTGCTTGATACTGTTAGTATTTTGCCTCTTGTTTATCTGGGGCTAGCCAGGATGTTGTTGTTAATACTTATTAATCAGGGAGCAATTATTTGTTTTAGGGGTTTAGCTTTCTCAGCAGAATCCTCGTTGCTGCTCAATATGTTTGCGAGCTTGCTCAAACATCAGATGCTTTTCTGCCAAATTTAACGTGTAACCACCTGCTGTATTGTAAATTAGGGGTGTCCAAACTACGGGCCACGCCGCAGGCAGTAGTACCAAGAAAGCGAAAATTGGACAGTGACTGCAGGAGAGTTTGCCAAGAGTAAATTGCTGTGTATGAGATGAGAGAAGGTGAGGCAATTGGCAGCTAACCTGTCAGCAAAGCCAATTTTTTTGGCCCAACCACGCTCAGGAAAATGCTACAAGGGCTAGCTACAAGGTGGCTCAGCCTATAGCCCATCACGAAAAATCATTTGCATTCGGTTTAGTAGTAAAGGATATAAAAGCAGTGGATGTTTTGGCCTAGGTCATTTTTTAGAGAAAAACACAATATAGTAAACACAATAATCTTTTTCAACCAATAATTAAAAAATTATATACATACTTTTTTGTTTGTTTTTACTTTATTGTAAAAAAAAAAAAAAAAAAAACTTCTGATGCCGAGCCGACACCCTTGACTGTAGGGGTTAAAATTCAAGTATTCAAGCAGGCTCAGAATTGACAGTATAGTCCTACTGATACTGTCTGCTGTTGTGCTCGAAAATGTTCAATAGTCAGATACCATCATTCATGACACAGCACAAAACCATATAGGCCACTCCTGTGAAAGTTATGATGCAAGAGTTAATGGCTAGATCATGCAACTGGCATTTTACAGGCATGGGAGCTAGAAGGTGGACCTACTTTTTTTCCCCCCATCAGTTTGAAAGTTGTTCTTCAGGTTTATGATGTGGGAGCTGTAGAGCTGCACCAGTATTTATTTTTAGTTCTTGCCCTGTGGTGGATAATATCAAATACACATGTACATGTAGGAGTGTTGTTCAGATTTCATCAGATATCAAGATTATTCCCTCTCACTCCCTTTCACTTTTTCCTCCTGTATAACATAGGCTTCTTGCATGTTATATTAAACACATAATTTGAGGTTTAAATTGTTACTTTGTCTAATAGCAAAATCTTTTAATATAGAATTTGATTTTGTCAGTAATTATTATTTGATAGTTGTAAGTTGTACATGTTATTTTCATATTTTTATGATGATTATTTTAGATTTCATATTTATTACTAAGCTACACAGTATCCATGGTAACAATGCAGTTATAAAGTCCATCACCAGGGGAACAAGTCAGACCGGGCTTGTATCCCCCAGGTGAGTGGTTGACTGTTAAATGAAAACCTGTAAAGCAATAAATCATCTGTGAATCGACATCGGAGCTGTTTGTGTCTCAGTGTTGGAGTTAACTACTGTAACTGTCAGCCGTTAGTCCATCAACATCACAAAACACAACGCAGAGACTATTGGCTGTTATCACTATCAGCGATATAAGAAATGTATTTGCTGTTTTATAAACTGTAATCAAGAGTAGATAGACCCTGGTTACACTCCCACTCACTTATTCAAGTCTCATCAAGTTTAAGATTGCATAAGCCAAGGGATCGCCCTTAGGCACACGGAATTCCTAGATGCACAGGAGTGACGGGATTCCCCAGGAAATCTGACAAGTGACAAGTGGAAAAATACAAATATGTTGCTGGGCAGCGGAGACCGCAGACCAGTGACGTGCAGTCAGGGGAGGCAGGTGAGGCACTGCCTCACCCGTTATAAAAAAAACGTGTTATCATGACAAGTAAAATACTAACAACGATAAGAGAAAACCAATTTGTCCACTTGACTGTTCTATAAATTTGTTTTCTGTATGATTTCAACATTTCTATGGTCAAAATCGCTACATTTACGCATTTCCTGTTCAAATACATGGGAGAAGGGCGAGGTGAGGCAGCGATGAACTGTGCCTCACCTCTGATGACGCTGTGCTACACACACTGACTGACGCAGGCAGTTGGCGCATGCCCATTGCTGTCTCTCTTTATATCGCCAATATACATGTTTGATTACACATGTACTACACATGCTAACTTTCCACAGTTTGTCTAATATATTTAATGAATGTGTGTGACGTATTTAGTCTTTCTGATTGGCCATGAATGCGCAGTGAAAATGCACAGGGTGAGGCAGAAAGTACCGTGTCGCACTGATAGGGGGCAGCGCTGAGCCCCATAGGCACAATGGGGAACAGGTACACGTCGCTGATTTTGGGTTCATATATTTTTACATCCGACTCCAGAGGAGTCAGTGTCTCACCAGTCATGAACTCAGGCCGAATTTATTAGTGGCCCAAAGCCATGACAGCTCAGAGTTCAGACCATAGACTTAATACAGTCTGTGGTCCAGACCAGGAGGCAGAGTTGCAGTCCTACACACTTCTCTGCATTTCCATTAGAGCAGTTACCCACCCTAAACTCCACAGAGGTTGTCTGCCCCCCGACCACTTAAATTATTTAAATCCAAAGTAAACAGAAGAGGAGTTATACATAAAAACCTAATAAAAAGTAAAACCTCCACTGCAACAGTACAACAAAATAGGAGAATTAAATGTGGACTCTTAAAAATCAGATCTCTCTCATCTAAAGCTGTTCTAGTAAACGATCTAATATCAGATCATAATATTGATTTATTTTGTCTTACTGAAACCTGGCTGTGTCAAGGTGAATATGTTAACCTAAATGAATCCACTCCCCCCAGTCACATTAATACTCACATTCCTCGAGGCTCAGGCCAAGGAGGTGGAGTTGCAGCCATCTTCGACTCAAGCCTATTAATCAAACCTAAACCTAAATTAAATTATAACTCGTTCGAAAGCCTTGTTCTTAGCCTTTCACACCCAACCTGGAAAACACTACAGCCAATTCTATTTGTTACAGTGTACCGAGCTCCTGGACCGTACTCTGAATTTTTATCTGAATTCTCAGAGTTCTTATCAGGTTTAGTCCTTAAAACAGATAAAATAATTATTGTAGGTGATTTGAATATTCATGTGGATGTAGAAAATGATAGCCTTAGTGCTGCGTTTATCTCATTATTAGATTTGATTGGCTTCTGTCAGAGTGTACATAAACCCACTCACTGTTTTAACCACACCCTCGACCTTGTTCTTGTTTATGGCATTGAAATTGAACATCTAATTTTATCAGACCATTTTCTATTAACTTTTGAATTCCTATTACTGGACTACACGCCATCAGGCAAACATTCCTACACTAGATGTCTATCTGATAGTGCTGTAGCTAAATTTAAGGAAGTGATTCCATCAGCATTAAATTCAGTTCCATGTCTCAATGTAACAGATGACTCCTATGCTAACTTTTGTCCCTCCCAAATTGATCATCTTGTTGATAGTGCTGCAGGCTCACTACGAATAACACTCGACTCTATCGCCCTTCTAAAAAAGAAGATAATAAAACAGAGGAGGTTAGCTCCATGGTATAACCCGCAAACCGCCAAATTAAAACAAACATCGTGAAAACTTGAAAGAAATGGCGTTCCACCAATCTGGAAGAATCGCGTTTAGCCTGGCAGAGATAGTCTCTTAAAATTTAAAGAAGGCCCTCCGTAATGCCAGGGCAGCTTACTACTCATCATTAATAGGAAAATAAGAACAACCCCAGGTTTTGTTCAGCACACAGCCGAGGCTGACGAGAGTCACAGCTCTGTTGAGCCATGTATTCTCAGACACTCAGTGGTAATGACTTCATGGAGAAACTTCTTTAAAGATAAAATTCTAACTATTAGAAAAAATTCAGCACCTCCATGCCCTCAGTTGGTACTTTGTTATCTTCAAACACAGGAACCTTGGAAACAACTGTAAAACCTGTACATTTTAGACTGCTTTTCTCCCATCAGCAGTAATCAACTAACTTCCATGATTTCCTCATCTAAGCCATCCAGCGTGTCTCTTAGACCCTGTCCCAACTAGGCTGCTTAAAGAAATTTTACCCTTAATTGGCATTTCTTTACTAGATATGATCCAGAAAGCTAGCACAGTCCTTTAAAGTAGCTGTAATTAAGCCTCTTCTTAAAAGCCCACTCTTGATCCAGGGATTTTTGTCAAATTATAGGCTATATCTAACCCTCCTTTTCTCTCCTATAGGTCCTTGAGAGAAAGCATTAAGCCAATCAGTTATTGTGACTTTCTACACAACAACAAGCTGTTTGAGGATTTTCAGTCAAGATTTAGAGTGCATCATAGCACAGAGACAGCACTGGTGAAAGTTACAAATTACCTTCTAATTGCATCAGACAAAGGACTTGTCTCTGTACTTGTCTTACTAGATCTTAGTGCTGCATTCGATACCATTGACCATCACATTCTATTACAGAGACTAGAACATTTAATTGGCATTAAGGGTACTGCACTAAGCTGGTTTAAATCCTATTTATCAGATCGATATCAGTTTGGACACGTTAATGATGAATCCTCTATGCACACCAAAGTCAGTCACGGAGTTCCACAAGGTTCTGTGCTTGGACCAATTCTATTCACCTTATATATGCTTCCTTTAGGCAATATTATTAGGAAGCACTCCATAAATTTTCATTGTTATGCAGATGATACCCAATTATACTTATCGATCAAGCCAGATGAAACCAATCAATTAGCTAAACTTCAAGCATGCCTTAAGGACATAAAAACCTGGATGACCTGCAATTTTCTGATGTTAAACTCAGACAAAACCGAAGTTATTGTACTTGGCCCTGAACACCTTCGAAACACATTATCTAAAGATATAGTTTCTCTAGATGGCATTGCCCTGGCCTCCAGCGAAACCATAAGGAATCTTGGAGTTATCTTTGATCAGGATATGTCCTTTAACTCCCACATAAAACAAACTTCAAGAACTACCTTTTTTCACTTACGTAACATTGCAAAAATCAGGCACATCCTGTCTCAAAAAGATGCAGAAAAACTAGTCCATGCATTTGTTACATCTAGGCTGGACTATTGCAACTCTCTATTATCAGGCTGCCCCAATAAATCCCTTAAGACTCTCCAGCTGATTCAGAATGCTGCGGCACGTTTACTGACAAGAACCAGAAAAAGAGATCATATTTCTCCCATATTAGCTTCTCTACACTGGCTCCCTGTAAAATCCAGAATAGAATTTAAAATCCTTCTCCTCACCTTCAGAGCCCTAAATGGTCAGGCACCATCATATCTTAAAGAGCTCATAGTACCCTATTACCCCACTAGAGCACTGCGCTCCCAGAATGCATGGTTCCTTGTGGTTTAAGACTTTCCTCTTTGATAAAGCTATAGTAGGGCTGACTCAGGTGACCCCTGAGCCCCCCCTTAGTCATGCTGCTATAGGCCTAGACTGCCAGGGGACTTCCTATGATGCACTGAGCTCCTCTCTCCTCCTCTTCCTCTCCATCTGTACGCCCTCATATCCCATCAATGCTTGTTATTAATTCAACTTCTTCCCGTAGTTGTGTGCTTTCTCTCCTCTCACTCTCTCTCTCTCTCTCTCTCTCTCCTTCTGTTGCTTTCTGCAGGTGTTTCTGCCTCCGGAGCTGTAGAGTCTAGATCTATGGTTGCAGCCACCTGCTGCCCCCGTGCTCCTGCTCTGCACCCGCTGCTGCTGTTGCTCTTATTAGTATTGCTGTTATAATGTTGCTCTTAGTATTATTTCTGTTGGTGTTAACATCAATGCCATTACCACAACTATTGCTTTACATCTCTATGTGGAACTGTACTGTGCTGCTGTATGTTCTCTTTCCTCCTGCTCTCTCTCTCCCACTCTGGGAGTGTCTGTCTGTCTGTTTAAGGAAAGTATCAACAAAATGGTTACAATATAAGTCGTCTGATCTGAATCTGCAAAGTGGACTGGTTTGGTCCTGTAGTACTGGACACTGTAGAACTAAATGTTTGCATGAGTCAGCAATTGTATTGCCTGTTCCTTCCTGTTAAGCTATTGGTGTAGTTCCCAGAATAGATGACGTGTTGTTTTTGTCTTTTTTCTTTCAGTTTGAAAACTTAAGGATTGACAGCCCAGTGAATGGTGTGTTGGTGCACCCTGAGGCAGGAAAAACTGGTGTTAAGGCAAGAAGAACACATGTCCATCAGTTGCTGTTTGGTTAAAGGATTATCCTGTCATCAGCAAAATATGTGTGGTTTATGAACTCTAACAATGTAACCCAATGTCTCTAACCCAAGCAAATTGAGCTTCAGGACCACAGTGAGCAATGCTGGCATTAAAATGAATGTACTGCACATGTAAAAACATTGTTGCTACCGTTTTTAGTGGTAGCAATGCAGGAACATTTGGGCTCCAGACAGAATTGTTGTTTGAGTGTCTAGATAAAACCCCTATCCCATTCCAGGAAACATTAGTTTCTACATGACCAGGGGACATCTGGTAATGCAGAACCTTTTTGGTTGTTTTCTTTTTGGTATTGGTTCCCTCATGTAACTCCTCTGACTCTGCAAAACACCATGACTTCCATATCCACAATTAAAGGTAAACATGACAACTCTCCAGACCATTCCTGGTATTAGTTTCCACTAAATAATCTAGTAGTGTAAAAACTGAAACAGCCGCAGTGGCATCGAGGTTAAAACTGGGCTAAACTTGGTTGAAAAGTGAAAATTTTTACAAGTCAAGATTACTTATCTAAATCGTTTTATTTCAATATGAAACTGAAAATATGGTCGAATGAAATGACATTTCATCTTGACATCTTTTGACCAGCAAATCACAACATGCTCACTCAAATAATAAAGGCAGTAAAACAAAAAGAAAATGCTATTTAAACGTCTGTACTCCTCTTCTCCTGCCATATACCATTCCCCTACAACAATTGTTTACTGGAATATGCTGCTGACTATAGGTATGTCACTGTAGTTCCACCAGCTGATATGCCACTGTCCACCGGCAGGTACTGTGTAAAACTTGCAGTTAATACCATAACATTAAACTGGAAGATAACCTCTTCTTGTAGGCAACAGTCACTGACGAGGTAAGTCATGCTCTGTAGTGTTTTCCAAGAAAGTGACAGCAGGCATATTTTATATATACCTAAGTCAAGTTTATTTGTATAGTCTAATATCACATGAAATGTCTCAATGGGTTTACAGACCCACAACAGCAACAGTACCCAATCAGACCAAGCTCTCCAAGGTGACATGGAAAAATTCCCCCAAAAAGACTTAACTCAGGGAGACGGGGTTTGGTAGGAGCCAAATGTCAAAAAAGAAGGTAATTACAATGAACATAAAATTGTTACAGTTCATTTAAATACATAATACAACAATGGGTCTGTAATGCATTATAATAGGTCAAATACTGATGTAGTCCAATGTAACAAGACCGATTTAGTCCAGTAGAGTTAAATATCATGAAAAAGAATCTCGTGGCTACATTTTATACAGTGAAACTGACTCATTAAATAATACTGTTTCTTGTCAGGAGTGCAGCGATGACACAAATGCACCCATGAGAATGCACAAAACAAACCTGTAGAATATTACAGTGACGATTGTCTTAGAATAAGAAGCAAAATACAGTAACTATTAATTATTTTATTCAAAACTCTTATTAGTTAGTGCTTTATATCCCTGAGTACACACACTATATGGACACTTTTCTAATACTTTGTAAAACCCGTATTTTCACAATTCACTTGTAGAGTTTTCTTACATTCTTGACATCTTTTTTGTGGACTAACTTTTTGTCTTTAAAGCTCTGCCATGGATTTCTGGCTGAAGTCCCCCTATAATGTTAGAATGTTTTTGAATGTGGTTTTGAATTGATGCTGAAAATTATCTGTGTCTAACATGTTTATGCATGCTGTTATGCTTGTATGAGATAGCCTACTTTTCACAAATTAGCAGTTTTTACCAGAATTAATTATAGAAGATTAAAGTGAAAGGCTAACGCTAGGCTAACCTGAGAACTAACCAACAGTAGCAGTTGCTTTACTTCAAAGCCACAAACACTCAAAGTTCAAAGCTAACTTAGGATACGCTATGCTGTTAAATCTATGATTTACCTCAGTACAATGGAGGTGAATGGGATTTTCTTTGTGCTGCTTAAAGCAGTGAGAAATTACATGTGGAAAAACTCAGCAATGTCCCAGTTACTCCACGTAATCCACAGACCTTGACAGTGATTAGTTTTCACTGAAAATCGTTGAGATGTATGTAAATTATTCTGCTTAGAAAGACTCAATGCTTTCTCATTTTTAATCTTCCATGCTTTGAACACAACAAACTAAATTCCATTCACCTCTGTTGTATTGGGGTGGCAGTAAAAGCCTCAGCAGTGGATACTAAAAAAACCTCAGCAATGACAACAAAACTATGCTGAGATACCACTGGGGGTAAGTGGATAAATATGTTTTTGTAATTTGGGTAAACTGACCAAGGAAATTGACAGTTCACTTTATTAGACCATTGTTAGCAACAATTGTTACATTATTATAAATAGCTAATAAAAAACATTAAGATTATAAATGGATGATTTATCTTTAAAAAAAAAACCCCAAAGGAACAGCCTTAATCTCATTTTAGCAATGTAGCAAATTTCCATCATTTCATCCAAAATCTTTGAAGCTTTGAGATAGCTTGTTCCAGCTATGGGTACGATCAACTGAAAAGACAATGGAAATGTTTTACTTGAATACAGTCGAGACAATGTGTCTCAATAAATACTGATAAAACAATACTCGAGTGCATATATATATTCAATGACAAATTAAAGGGAAAACCTGAATAAATGAGTGGAGATTACACATGCTGATGAAACTGATGTGCTCAACCCAGATGAACACCCATGGGAGATTTTGGAGAGACCACCTCTCCACCACCATCATCAAAACATCAAATGAGTGAATATCTTTTGAAAGATTGGTGTTCATCCCTTCAGTAGAATCTATAATGTCAAGGAGCATTGAAGCTGAGCTGGAGTCTTACTTCTTCTTGTAATATGTCACCCATCTGTATATACTGTATATCTTCCAAACCTAAATACTAGGCCTTAATTAAGCCTTAACAGGAAGTACTTAAAACATACAAAGCTTGTAAATGATAAATGATAAATAACCCCACATTTTTCTTTAATAAAAAATATTTTAAACTTACATTATTAAAATAATGAGTACACACGAAAATGCCTATTCTCATCAAGGCATGTTCTCTATGTGAGATAAGCACCAAAAAATGATTTTGTGATCAGGTTGTAGCCCTTTCCGATCCACACGTTCACAAGATCTCCTTTCAACAAATCCAAAAGCTCCCCCACAAACACACTCCTGAACCCTTCTAAAGGGCACGCTATGACATCCCAGGCCTCCATCCGGGGGACAGTCTTGTTGTAACCTTCGCTCCTGGTGTGCAGCTCTACATTGAACCTCTTGAACTTTGCAGGTCCATCCACACCTTGGCAGCTTAAAGCAATCCTCACATAGACAAAATAGATGCCCGTCTCAGGAATCACAATGGCACGTTTCTCTTCGTTGTATTTTTCACCAAACATGACATCCCATTTGATGTATTCTTTTTCAGTCTTGTTGTTTGTAGACATAAAGTAGTAGGATGATCCTGTAGGATGAGGGGCATACAGTAAATCAAATGTTTCATTGAAACAAATAATTCCCTCATGTTGTTGTTGTTGTCTATCTTGCTTGATCATAATTGATATAATTGTCCCCATGTTGAAATAGCTTTTTAAGAGTCAGGTCTTGAACTCCTAATCAAAGCAAAGGAGCTCTGATGAAACACACAAAACATTATGTGGGCCTGTTTCTCATGCTGGTCGTATGCCAAGAGACTCATCTGGCCTTCATGTGCACTCTGACAATTCCAAGAGTGTGCTGCAGCATTTCATTGTGCATACACAGATGCATGTACATGAAGATTCATGCTCTGTTGAAGTGAAACTCGCTGTCAAGTTGTAAAAAAGCAAAAAAACAAACAAATAAACAACTTGGATGTCTGCCTGCTGTGGTTGTAGTCATTCTCCTGAGGCCAGATGTTTTTCTCGCTGTGACAGTTTCATGACATAGCCAGCTTTGCAACATTTGGGATGTGTGTAGTTCTTTGAAACTGAGTTTTTAAGGATTGTTCATTTTGTTTTGAGACTTCTTCTTTGAGAAGAATGTAGGCTGTACTTCATGTTTGTTCGTCTTCGGATAAGTATTATACACATGGATTTTACAACAAATGAATAACATACATGTGAATAACAATAAGATGTAAAAAAAAAAAAAAAAAAATCAACTAACATAAAATGCATGTGCTTCAATCTCTATCAGCCAAAACAAAAGAGTCATGCAAATACTCAAGAAAAACACTTACTGAGAAGAATGCGCAGTCTCTGGACGTTCGTTTGAGGATTATCTGTAGATAGAGAAAGAGAGTAGAGGGAGGTTCAAAACAAAGCTGCTTGCTTGTTCATAATTTTTCAGGGAAAGCAAACCCTGATATGAGTCATGCAACACAAGCAAGAGAACGCTGTCTGAGTTGCAAAATAGGACACAAGTTATATAATGTATATGAAGCTTTGCCAAGGAGAGTGGAGAGCAGTACAGTATACTTAAACTTGTAAATTCCATAGACGATCCATTTCATTAAACATGAAGTTAATGACATAGCATACCTGCAGGACACACTCTCTCTTGATTTAAGTAGGCTGGACGCTGCTCAACTGCACTCTAGGAAAAATGTTTATGACACATTAACACATTTTTACATCATGATAACATGATAAACAAGATCAATTGTAGCCATTATATGGATTACAAATTATACCAGCAGAAGAGATAATAAAAATAAGCAGAAATGTGGAAGCAACAGGTTGTACTGTATGGGAGGAAATTTCTTCATCACAGTCAGTGAGTAAATATATTTGGTCAGCTATCATTCATTGCTCCTTTGTGTCCAGTGAGATATATTCTGTGTAAGTGGACTGGACACAGTATAAGTGGAGTGGACTGGACACAGCCGCCTGTGTAAATGTAAATCTTATACATTTTCATAGAAAAATTAAGTCATATCTATCCCTTAAAGATCTTATGGCTCAAGTACTCAAGTTCATACAGCTCAGTCTGTTGCAGCTCATCTCTAATCACTGTATTTATCTCCAGAGATGCAGTAGACTTGGGCATTGTGCCAGCCTTAAATCAACCCAAAAAGGTGATCGTGGAGTTAAGGTAGTCTTAAACCCCTCATTTCAGGGTTTTAGTAAACTGATGGCTCTGGATCATCAATGGTTCAGACACAGCCAAAGCTCTCTAAGAAGAGAAGGAAAATTAGGCACATAAAAAAAAAGTTTTGGAACTTACCACTTGTCCACTGGATCCAGAATTGTTATGTTGCCTTAAATCAGTGCCAATGGCAAAAATGAACAGTGCTGTACAACCAAGCAGCAGGAGCAGAGTGATGAGTCTGAGGCGCGTCTCCTGTTGCTTCATGTCCTCGCAGTGTTTGATGAGGATGAGCACAGACTTGTCCGGGCCCATATCTATCTTTGCATCCCCACATACAGTTTCAGCTGGCAGAGTGTCTCCCATCAGTTTCTGTCCCATGTCAGCAGGTCTGATCTCTGTCAAAGTGTCTGTAAACTGGCTGGTCCTAAAAAAACTGTTTACCAGTGATACATGCAGTGTCTTATATTAGCAGTTGAAAAGTGGGGCTGTAGCCAACCGCCTACACGAAAATCCTCAGTCTGAAATTGCCTCATCTCTCCATTCACGCACATGGGAAGGGAGAAGAGAGAGAGGAGGAGCACAGACCAGAGACCCAATTTATGTACAATGGCCAAAACGTGAATAGGCTTTACCTCTCATGTATTATCATTATATTCCAGTCATAGAGCAAAACATCAGTTTTCCTCAAAGATAAATCCCTGGTGACCTCTTATTCAACAATACTTACTTTTGAAGGCATTTCCAGAATCCTCAAAGACTCTGTTGCCCCTCTGAATCAAAAACATTCTGTCTACTGCACAGACAGCAGTATAAAAGATTTTTAACCCAGGTTGTTGATTTTTTTCCCAAGTTTTGAATAGTCCAAAAAAGAAGGTATAGCCAGAAATGAATGGAAAATAACAGAAAAAAACATTAATATAGATAAATGTACCTGATAATAAAACGTTTTAATTTTGTTGATGTTTTAGTTTGTGCCACAGAATATTTTTTTATCTAGAATTTTGAAAACAGTATCAAGTATTGCTAGAGCAGTATTAATTCTTTTTCCTTTTCTTTTGGCAGCAAGCTGTAAACACAACATGGACTTACAGTATTATCACCTTATAAAGTTGTTAGTGAATGTGTCAGCAAACAGTATTTACACATTCCAGCAGACGCAGAGAAACATTATCATTCATTTGGAGTTGTGTTTCTGGCCACTTGATGAATGAAAGTCCAATATTCAATCTATTGAAGGTAATCTCTTTTTTGTGTTAATCCATAACATTCGCTGATAGGCGCTAAAATGCTCAGTAGAGCTGAGGAAAACTGCAGAGCCGGGTGAAAATTCAACTTTCACATTACAAGTAGTCATTTGACCTGTTGTTGATATAACAAGACCGTAGCCAGGCTAATGGTTCTGTGAGGCGGTACCATCATGGATGTATAAAGAGAACTAGATACAGCGTCGGAGGCGGGGCCCCCGTTCATTCCTATGAAAGTTGCTCAGTGGCGCATGAAGCCAAAAACTTAACTCAACTTCCCAGGTATAAAATTACCTGGATCTTCCACATAGTTTCCGCATTCTTGGCCCATAGATCAAGCGCACTAGCATTTCCTTTAGCCCCGCCTCCCATCTGCTCCGTCTCAGGCTCACTCACATGAATGGCAGTGACTTTATAACTCAGGATTCTGCAATTTGTGCATTTTACAACTTTTAGGATATCATGATTTAAATAAGGGCTATTTAAGTGTTCGTACTGGCTAGTTGTTGTACCTAAAAAAAAAAATTATCTGCTGATTTACAGACGTCTCTTTCACAATGTAAGTCTATGGGAAAAAGTGTCTTGGGGCCAGTGTGCATCATGTGACGGACCCTCAAGTTGTAATTACACAGTTTGGCCACTATGTCAAATTGGCTTCAAAGCCTGGCGCTCTTCCTGGGGGCTTGGGTACCACAGACTGTATATAAAGATGGACGACGTGTCTCCACTTCCTCCTACTGTACAAAAATTAAGCCAAAATATCCCAGATACAGAAGCTGCCATCTTGTTCTGGTGATGTCATTTGGAGCCAGAGTCTGCGCAGTAGTGATCCGTATCGAAGGTCCCGCCCATACATCCACCCAAACCAATCACAAGCACACTCACAGTTGTCAATCATGACGTGACACCCCCTTTTTAGCATCAAATAACTAATTAAAACCAAACTTATCAGAAAAATGAACACTTGAACAAACATCAGTGTGATAAGAACTAGCTAAAATGACATTGGAAACAAGGTATTTGACGTGTACTTTGATTTGATATCTGCTAACATGGAGGAGGCGGGGTTTATGACCTATGATGCAGCCAGCCACCAGGGGGCGACTGAGATGTTTTGGTGAGCTGTCATGTCATCCATCTTTATATACAGTCTATGTGCGGTACTTAGGCACAACGGTGCTTTGATGCTAACATGCTCACAATGACAGTACTTACAGGCTGATGTTTATCGGATATTTAACACTTGAGCATGCTAACTTTTCCTTATTAGCACTTAATACTACAATACTATAAAGAGTACAGTCTAGACTTGCTCTATATGAAAAGTGTCCTGAGGTAAGACCAAAGTGGACCAAAGTGCTTGACTGACATGCCGACATTGCCATCCACAGAACCACACTGCTGCACGCACAATGTATTGATAATACACGAGAGTTACAAAGGCTGGTGAAAGACTGCTCAGTTACAGTAGTGAGTAGTACTGCAGGCAGATAGTGTGGGCTTATGTTAATGTTTGATAGCTGGTGATTAAATGTGCAAAAGTGTGAAAAATTACCTTATTTAATTGATTTGGACAGTTGGTTCCTTTTTCACTTATATCATATAATTCAAGCTGCAGTATCTTCTTGGCCACATGGGGGCAAAGGAGCTGAAAATTCACCTTATTTAATTGATTTTAGATAGTTGCTTCCTGTGTGAAAAGGTCAGTGAAAAGTGTGTGTGTTAGCCATGGATGTATAATAAGAACTGGATACGGTGCCACCACTCAACCTTGCTTCCAATTTTTTCCAGTGGCCACTCGTGGTATTGCAGCGAAAAATTCCCCTCCAGCCCAAAAAGCATTTTCCCCATAGGCCACCATTTAAGAGACGTCTGTAAAACTGTTGACAGGACACCTTGAACTGCAAACAAGGTCGATTATGACTCTTTCTATTATACATTTTTGATCCATGGAGGTTTCATATTTGTAAAACTTTCCTCGAGCCGAGAAAAGCAATTTAAAAATCTGTGACATCATCACAGTGTAAAGTCTATGGGCTAAGCGGGAACTGACAGGCGGGGCCAGCCGGGGGAAACACTACTGCACATATTGAGTGAGCTGCATATTCAGAAGTACACCCGGAAGATAGACACTTTTTTTCGGTGTATGCGCCAGGCGAGCAATTCTCACTGGACTGAATAGGCGCCATCTTTGGGTCTGGTCTCCAGTTCTTATAATACATCCATGGTGTTAGCTAATAGTGTTATTTTTACAAGAATTACAACAAACATAAGAAGGGTGTGCTAAAAACAAAGGAGAGGCACATGATGCATGGGTCTATCGTGAAGACAACAAAAAGGAGACCAACCTTGTGCTATGACATTTTGGTAGTGGTGGAAAAAGTATTTAGATCTTTTACCAAGTAAACATGCATACTGTACAGTATACCACAGTGTAAACATGCTGCATTACATGTAAAAGTCCTGCATTCAAAAATGTTGCTCCAGTAAACGCACATCAGTATTATCAGCAAAATGTACTTTAAGTATCAAAAGTACTCATTATGCCATCATATCATTGTCTCAAACAGTAGAAACCCACCAGTCAAATGTCTAAATCAAGTTTAAAACAACCCACCACTCTATTTGAACTGTGGAACATGGCAATTCATCCATCATCAGCTGTGTTATTTCTGCCTGTGTAGACTGCAAGTCTGTCTCTGGAGTCACGAGGATGTGTGTGGTCGAGGTGGATGCCTGCTCAAAAAAAAACTTCTTCTTGACAGTTCAAAACATCCTTTCACCATCAGTCTCAGTTTACATTAATGAATGCTCAATGCCTGAGTAGATTTCAGACAGTGTTTCCCACTTTGACCTTGTCATTTACACAGATAATATTTTGGCATGTTTGGGGTGTAGCCAAGCAAAGCAGACTTATGGGCTCACCTCATAGCTCTGAATGTTTTTTCCTGTTGCTGTGACAAGTAAGGCCGTCAGCCAGCCCACCAGGAAAACTAGACAGTCTGCATTGGGTTACAACATTTTCTGGAATACTAAAAAAACAAAAAAAAAACATTTACTGTATCTAACACAGCTGTGTCAAGAGGTTTTAATTATATGTGAGTCATCAAAACTAAGGTGCTGGCCTCCATTGGGAGCAACTTAGGGTTCAGAGTCTTGCACTTTGAAATGTGGACAGGAGGAACCGGAAATCGAACCGCCGACCTCCGCTCTACCTCCTGAGCCACAGCCGCCCTTGGTAGTAAGTAGTTGCCAATCCAGCAGACATGGAACAACATTAGCATTAATTTGGAGTTGTATTTCTGTCCACACGCTGTCCAACATTCACTGTCTTTGTTTTGGTCTCCACCAAATCCTGAGGGAAACATCTGGCTTGTTAGCTGTTTGACTTAGTTGCTAACTTTGTCTATCTGCTGTTTGGTGCTGGGCAGGTAGCATACAGTGGTTTAATCAGAGCTTGTTAGCTAAAAATAGCTGCCTGCTGCTGCTGGAAATAAGGTCAGAGAGCAGTGTGACTAACCCATACAACTTTAAGTCAAAACAATGGTCTAAAGAAGGCTAAAAAACCCAGGAGAGCTGCAGAGTTGAGTGATAATTCCTTGTGAGCTTTTCACTGCCTTCGGTATCGCAGATAGACATTTGATTTAATGTTAATATAAAAATGTTGATTAGTGCAGCTTTAATATACAAATCCTAACTGTCCAGCTGTCTGTGGTTATGTTATGTCATCATGTTAACAGGACAGAAACTCAGAGTTCCTGAGTGTGTTTTAACCACACAGTCGCACATACCAAACACAAAAAGGAAGTTAACCCCTCCCCTTCCTTTCATGGTCAGAAACTATGTCATGATGACATTTCATTTGCGTTTGGTGTTGAAACATGTCTCACCCAAACATTATGGTCTTGCCTTTAGTGGTAGTTTTTTTTTTCTTCTTTCAAAAATATATTTATGTACACTGAACAACCACATTAATATAATGTACATTAAAGTCATTAATGGTGAGGAAAGTTACTGTATTTTATTCATTTTAAAATTGCTTGCTCCTCATGAGCTTACATTTATTTTCATACAGAAATAGATTTCACATGGGTTGTATAGTAATACCAGGATATACAATATGAGATCAAAGCTACATGCCATGCAGCTGCAGGAGTACTGGCACCTTTCTTGTTTCATTTTAAACAATGATCATATGATCATGATGTACAAAGGGCAACTCCCTTGTTGGGAAATTGCTTACAATGAATAATAAATCTGCACATTCAGTGTCAGGTTGTCCGAGGTGGTGCAACACCAAAAGAAAAGGACAAACAGCTTAACTCCTGCATGTCCTTTATCCATTAGGCAAAGGTTACAGCACATGCCTGTCCCAATATTTGCAGACATAAGGCACAAGTACATATATTGAAGCTGCAAGTTGGAGGCATCATCAAAAGTAATATGCAGCTTCAGAGTATTATCACACTTTCATTCTTTGTATTCATACATGAGCATAGAAATCTTACTGGTCAGTAAAGCGTCGTATTTTTAGGTTTAAGGTGAGTAAGTAGTAAGTATCACATTCTAAAGAGGCACTGCTGAATTCCAAGGGAGAATGCAAGTTTCAAAATGACAAATAATAAAAACTGATTATATTCTTCGTGATTTTTCAAGATGAAGAGAAAGCACAAGTATTTTCAGCTGCATTCAGTTATATTGTATTATCAACACACAAATGGTTAAAATCAAGAAATACTTAGAGAGTAAAAGATAAACTGGAGAGGCAATAAAAGACATATTAGCAGACAACACTGTAATGGAAACAGACTAAATGGAGTTTCTCTAACTTGAGTTTCTGGCATATTGAGGAAATATCTGATTAACCTCTGATTCTGGCTTTTAAGTGGTAGGCTACATGCAGATCTACAGGAGTGCAACGTTCTTCCTTGGGAACAGGAGGATTTACTATGTACGATGCATATAAAGAGTGCATGAATAGGTATTAGCTCGTAATAAGGCTGACTGGGGCAGGCTAACTCAGGGAACAACTCCGTAGCCAAAATGGCAGCCTTCTGGCCAATGCATTTTGTAACAGGCATATGCTAAAACATGATTAGGCTGACTCAGTTGCAGTCAACCGTTACCAATCTGCGTGACGTAAATATCGCCATCTGTCATCCCACGAAGGCTGTCCACATGCAACCCAGAATTTTACAGTTTTTACTGTTTTCATGTTTGCACAGAAACTAAACTGAATTGATATTGTCTACATTGGCTTCAGAAAATCTATCCCGTGACGGTAGACTTTAGCCAATCACAGGTTATTTAAGAGAGATGGTGTGTTCGTATTGGCTAAGCTACAAGAGCAGAAGCGCGTACACATCCCTTCAGATGGGGAAAATCCTGCAACTTGTGATAAATTTCCAACACCTCCTTTGCCTACAGCGGTGTATAGTACAAAACAACACGTCCCGGCTCCACACGGAGCTTCGGGCTCATTACGTTCATTGCCATGGCGCTCATAACGACGAGGCACAATGACAAACAGTGGGGAATAACTTTTGACAGGGGACAGTGGTGTGTGTGTGTGTGGTGTACTAGCCTCTCTTCCCACTGCTGGACGGCGTTGCAGCTGCCTCTGAAGCCTCGGGCGGTCTCGGTGAGGCTCACGCCGTGGAGAGCGAGCCCTACAAGGGATACGGTTTCACAGGGGAACCGTGGAGAGCGAGCCCTACAAGGGATACGGTTTCACAGGGGAACCGACTCCTTCTGCTGCTGGTCGAAGTTGTGGGTTTGGTGGGAGGGGCTTAGCGGAGTGATACGAGGCAGCAGAGAGAGAGGCGGAAGGTTTTGCCTAGGTTGCACAGATTTTGCCTACCCCAGCTTTAAGTACAGTATTGATTACACCCTTTAATGCAGCCACATACGAAATATATGAAATGGAATGCAGGCAGACATCTGCATGTAAAGCCTATGAAGCCTATGTTTGTCTATTTATGCTTTTATTTACGTAGACACATCCGAAGCAAGGAGCTTCCTATCCTCACACTAAGCATGTTTGGAAGCCCATTTGCCCCACTGTATTTGGGAAATCTACTCTGACTGAAGATGTTGTCTATGGAATTATATTTGTGTCAAATTTCTATATGCACAATGCAACATTTTAAACCCAAAAAGTCTTTTGCAAAATGATATATTGTAGAGAAATTACAATCATGCAAATAATCATTTAATTTGAGTAAACAAAAATCTGTTCTGTGCTCAATACGTTTAATTGCATGTATGCTATTATCCACATAGGCTACAGTGATAATGTCTCTCACTTAGTTTCACTTATTTGCACTCTTTCAAAATCCCTGCTCTATGCACTCTCAAACCCTCGGACACTCACAGTGGCTTTCTTGCTCTCTCAACATCCCTGCTACAGTATTTGCACTCTCAAGTTTACCAGCACTTTCAACTTAGAAAAGTGTTGATGTGCCGTAATTTCAGCCACATGGAGAATTGGCGTTTGTAATTCTTGGCAGTTTTATCTCAGATCCGTCACTAGGGAAGCACTCGGAGAATGATAACTGGATGGCATTCTTAAAGCTGGACTCAAAGTGCGTTTAAACACATTTGCAGTTTGTCTTGTTTATTTAGCTTTTTACAAAAAGGACTATTTAGTCCACGCTGATAAATTTGGTGACTACATTTTTGCTAGAACTGAAAGTATTGTTGCGTATCACCAGTCTCATTGTATTGTGTGCTAATAATTTCTCTACAAAATTATAATTTACGTGCCTGCAGAAAATATTTTACATTTAATTATTTTCTTTTTTAATATTTTCTATGCTCAAAATGTCTGCTGCTCACTCAAAAATAAGACAAATATAAAGCAACAGATGTCAGGCTTGTGTTTTGAGCATGTGGAAAGATGAAAGGATTGTGTGTGCATATCTGTGACCATTTAGTTGTTTAGACATGTTCAGTGAGAGTTTGTAGTATGTCTCCACCACTCATCCAGGATCTACTTGGTATGGTCCTGTACCCAGTGACATAGCCTGAGGCAGTAAGTCTGTGGACTGACAGTGGAGAAGGACCGGCCTGGATGTCTCAGCCTCTTCCACAAATGCTCAAGTCTCTTCTTAAAACTGTAAACTGTGAAAATGTCAATGATGCCAATGAAGTAGCGCTGCTCAGGCCCATCGATGACATGCAGAGGATTCTTTAAGTTGGGCAGTAAACGTCGGTTTTGGGCCTTGAAGTCTGGAAGCTCAGTTGCGTCACTGCCTGGACCTGCATGCTCTGGGCATGTTTGAAGAGTGCCGTCACTTGACGCATCTCCTGCTTGGGATTGCTTCAAACATCCACCATCTATTTCAGACAAAAGTAAGGAGGAGTCATCTTCTGGGATTGCCCCGGGGACCGCAGCTATGCCAGAATGAATAGGACTGGAGCCTGGATTCACAGATCTAAAATGATAAAGTCACAGGAAAGAGAATGGGTATGAGTCACACAGTGATTATGTAGCCTTACTCACAGTTTGTATATGCTGTAAAGTGTCCTGATCTGTCTAGACAGGCAGATGACAAAACAGCCACATACGACATATTTTTAATCCACACTGATACAGATCGGTCTGGATTAAAAAAAGTTAATCCTTGAATACATATCATGTCCAATAACATTATGTTTCCACAAACTGTTTTTCACTTATGACATAACTTCCAGTGAGTAAAGCAAACCTTCAGAAGAATCAATGATGTGGAAACTTGAAGCCCCCAGCACACATACACTGGGAATGGACTGGGAAATAGGAAACAGCTATTGTCCAGCAGTTCAACTTATATTTATAGATTCTGGATTTTTAATGAAGGACTAGATGTGATTTCAAAGATTTTAACAAGATAATTGAACTTTTTTTGTGAAAAGACCATATCAGATACAAATTATTATTCAAAGTAGAGCATTTTACATGTTAAAACATGTCTGGAGGGGATCTTTAAGTATCGGAGCACACTTATGACGGTTGTGGCTCATTTCGAAGGTTATGTATCCACTGTTCCTACGGTGGCAAGTTTACATACACTAGTCAACTATAACTGACCACACGATCGATGTTAGACTGACTTTATGAATAGTCTCATCATGTTGAGAATATTATGCAGCAGTCATCTAGCTAAGTAGTATTAGGCAATACCATGGATGTAGTAGCTTGTAATCAGTGTGGCATTAAGCCATGTAGACCAATGAACACAAGTAGTTTGTGTTTTGAATGATTTCATTTACTTACTTGTGCTGAGCAAAAGAAGCCACGTTCTAAACATCCATTCTGAGGAAAGTTGCAGTGCATGCAGAGGTCAAGCTTATCTAATGGGCTAGGCCAGGGGTATTCAATTAAAATTTAGAGAGATCCAGTTAGAGAAAATTTCCTCAAGCAAAGGTCTGGAAGATCATAATGTCTGACTAGTGTTATGATTTAGTGCCATATACAGTATATTGAAGTAGTCTAGTAGTTCTATCAACATCTGCATGTAGTCAACAACTGACTGTCAAATCAAATAAAGAAAGTACAATTCAATAATATTTTAACAATATTGTCAGTTTCCACATTGAATTGGATGGATTATACAAAAGTCTCTAATAATAAATAAATGTTCTTTTCTCATTTCAGCTAAAATAAGCTGAATGAAATAAAAGTGTAGCTTGAGTTTCCCTTTTTCTTCTTTTTTGTTAACTCCATTTCACATCTTCTTTCTATCCCACTCCACCACTTTCTCTTGTTCAGTGAAAGGGAGCTCTAGCTTGTCCTGCCAGGATTTTAAATCTGGGCTGGAATGGTGTCAGGGCCATTCTCATACACGTGTAGGTTCTTGTTGCTGAGCCTGGAACGATATTTGGTTTTAATAATGTTCATAGTGGAGAAAGCTGCCTCACAGCTGTATGTGGAGCCGAACATAATCGCCATGGTCTCAGAACATATAAAACATGCTGATTTTGAACTACTTGTGGGAAGAATGAACGTGGAAGAGTCTGACTATTCTTGATTAAAAGCTCTGTTTTCGCTATCTGCTTTCCTCTTTTTAGAGTACGCCATTACCCTTCTCTGACTCACTTATTTCTCCGACTGTCTCTCCCCTTGTCTCTCCTGTGTGTGTAACTCACTGGGCCACTCCCTCCTCACTATCTAGGGAGTTCTATGTATAGGACTATAGTGACCTCATCTGCAAAATGAACTAACACTTTGTAGCAGTACCCGGGTAGCGCCGTTAATTACGTCATTGCTGTTGCACAATTAAAATGTACCAGATCAACGTCAGCTGGTGGATCATCCATAATAAATACCAGCATGTATTTTTATGATGATGATATTATACTGAGAGTATTTTCCCAAATGAATAAATACACAGTACTTTGTGGCCGTTGTGTTGTTCTACGCCGCTCTCTCTCCTTTCGCCTGTCAGCGCAATGATAAGATAAGATAAGCCTTTATTGTCCCACAGCGGGGAAATTTTTTTTTGCATGATGGTATATAGCAGGGGTTCTCAAACTTATTACTCTGGTCCGCGTCTACCTTTTATTCAAGGTCGACATATTGTTACAGTTACACTAGTTGTAGAAATCGTGTAATAGAGAAAACAAGACACATTGCGTACCTGCGATATAGGAGCTGATAGCAAATTCTCCAGTGTAACGTTACTGCGTGAACTCAGCAGCAACAACACACAGCACTCTTTCCAGCAGTTAACGTCGCCATGACAACGATGTCAACTAGGGAAATAAACCACATTAAAACCACATTCATCTGGATGATTGATCAATATGATCAATATTGTATGTATTTCAAAATAGAAAACGTTACACTTCATAACGTATTGTATTCATAACACGAGGTATGGTGTTTGGTTAGTGACCATCGGTTGTACACTACTTTTCATGATGCATTGTGGAATACTTTGAGACCACTGTTTAGGGCATAATAATTCTCACTGTACACGTTTTACAGTCAACAGTTTTACAGACGTCTCTTTTACAGTGGTGGTCTTTGGGAAAAAATGCTTTTTGTTCCACAGGGGAATTTTTCACTGCAATACCGCGAGTGGCCACTGGAAAAAATTGGAAGCAAGGCTGAGTGGCGGCGCCGTATCCAGTTCTTGTTATACATCCATGCAATGATTTGGAATGCGGAGATTTGATGATTTACAACGCATGCAATTGGTTTGTGAGTTTCTTGGGCTGCTAAGCCAGTGCCATGAAGGCTAGAAAAGCTGTGCTCCGTCAAAATGTAATAATTCTCAATCATTTATTTGTTATAGGCCTGGGTCTGGATAGGACAGCGTCTGGGTCCAGACATGGACAACGGTCCGTCTATTAATGACCTTGGGGCTAGGCTATGAGTCATTTTCTGCAGGCATTGTGGATGCAGCAAAAGCTGACCAAGTTTAACAGGCTGGCTTTGTAATGTTTCTTTGCAAATGCATCACAAATAAAGAAACCGTCAGAAGAGTGAATGATGGTCAAGTCAATGACACATAAGACCAGAAACAACTTACCCAATGGTGCATTAAGACTGGTTAGTTGGAACATAAAGGGGCTTGGAAATCCCATAAAAAGGGCAAAAGTCCTCGCACATCTTAAGTCATTACAGCCTGATATTATTTTATTGCAAGAGACATGTTAAGCACAATGTTCAGTCAGTGCTTCGAGCTAATTGGCTGGGACAGGCATACCATGCTAGTTTTGAAGCTAAGGCTAGGGGAGTAACAGTATTATTCAGGAAATCCAACCGGTCGAGGCAGATGACCGCCCACCTAGAGCCTTGTTCTGCTCGAGGTTTCTACCTGTTAAAAGGTAGTTTTTCCTTGCCACTGTCGCATAGTGCTTGCTCATGGTGGGAACTGTTGGGTCTCTGTAAATATAAAGAGTCGGTCTAGACTTGCTCTATTCGAAAAAGTGCCCTGAGATAACTTTGTTATGATATGGTGCTATATAAATAAAACTGAATTGAATTGAATTGAAATCAACAAACTTTAAATGTCAATACAACAACTTTGATCATTCCATTTGTTTTATTGGCTCATGTTGTACCTTTTAGTTTATTTGTAACTTATAGTTTATTTTACATTTTGTGGTGTACCTAGCATTGATGCTTCACTGTAACAGCAACTATTTAAATTTTGTGGTCTATTTAGTATTGATGTCTTATTGTAACAGCAAAATAGAGTTTTCAATGACAATTGTCTTTATGAATGTGTGATAAGGCTGAAAGGTCAATGAACTAAACTAAACTTTAAACTAAACTAAGCTTTAAAAAAGCTCACACTGCTTCTAGTAGAGAGAAGCTGACTCAGTGTCTGCTCTGTAGTATTTGTCAGAACCACTGTTTATTATGAACAGACACTGCTGTTTCCATGATCCTATTAAAATATCACAATCGATTCCAGATGAGTCAGTTTGATTCTAATTTAAAGTTACGTGCGTAAGAAGTTTGGTTTGGGGTCAAGGGATCCACATCACATCAGAATCCAGTATACCAGTCCAGCTCACTTCTGTGTGTGTGTGTGTGTGTGTGTGTGTGTGTGTGTGTGTGTGTGTGTGTGTGTGTGTGTGTGTGTGTGTGTGTGTGTGTGTGTGTGTGTAAGGGCTGCATGAGTCACAATTGAATGGGAATAACAATTCCTGGCTTAGAATTTGGCTTCAGACGCTTTAACACTTCACTCTTTGTTTCAAAATATATTTTTCTCTATTTTGCATGTATAGCATTTTTTTTTGTTTTTTTTTAAGAAATTAGACAAAATCAACTAGGAATGTAAAAAAAGTTATGTAACATCAACATATTAGGCAGGCTACAAACTGTATTTATGAAGTGGGATCCTTTTGTGTTGATCCACTTAAACCTCATACCTTTATACAGCAGATGGGTTTGTGTCTCACACTTTTAAGCTGTTTAAGACCATCAGAATCAGAATTATTAGCCAAGTATGTTTACACATACAAGGAATGTGACTCCGGTTTTAAGTTGCTATCAGTGTTACACACAGATCAATTTACAGGAAGATAGAAACAGACACAGCTAAAAACAAGGACAATGAAGCAAAACAAAGAGAGGTAGAACTATTATATATACATATACATATATATCTATATCTATATATAGATATAGATATATATGGGGAATTTGGAGGCCAAGTTGACACCTTGAACTCGTCGTGTTCTTCAAACCAGTCCTGAACCATGTTTGCAGTGTGGCAGGGCGCATTATCCTACTGAAAGAGGCCACTGCCATTAGGGAATACCATTTGTCTGCAACAATGTTTAGGTAGGTAGTATGTGTCAAAGTAACATCCACATGAATGGCAGGACCCAAGGTTTCCCAGTAGAACATTGCCCAAAGCATCACACTGCCTCTGCCAGCTTGCCTTCTTCCCATAGTGCATCCTGGTGCCATGTCTTCCCCAGGTAAGCGACGCAAACGCACCCAGCCATCCACATGATGTAAAAGAAAACGTGATTCATCAGACCAGGCCACCTTCTTCCATTGCTCCGTGGTCCAGTTCTGATTCTCACGTGCCCATTGTAGGTGCTTTCGGTGGTGGACAGGGGTCAGCATGGGCACCCTGACCGGTCTGCAGCTACGCAGCCCCATACGCAACAAACTGTGATGCACTGTGTGTTCTGACGCCTTTCTATCAGAACCAGAATTTGTTTTCAGCAATTTGAGCTACAGTAGCTCTTCTGTTGGATCGGACCACACGGGCCAGCCTTCACTCCCCACGTGCATCAATGAGCCTTGGCCGCCCATGACCCTGTCGCCGGTTCACCGGCTTTCCTTCCTTGGACCACTTTTGGTAGGTACTGACCACTGCAGACCGGAACACCCCACATATATATATATATATATATATACTGTATATGTGTATACACTCACACACACATACACACACACATATACGATCAGCCACAACTTTATGACCACTGACAGGTGAAGTGAAGGAACATTGATTACCTCGTTACAATGGCACCTGTCACATATACATATATATATATATATACACATACGTATGTGTGAATCTATATATACACATATATATGTATATATGTATGTACAGTATGTATGTATGTATATGTATATACAGTATATGTATATACATATAAACACAGTATATGTATATATATACATATGTGTGTGTATATATATATATATATATATATATATATATATATATATATATATATATATATATATATATATATATATATACATATATACATATATATATATATATATACTGTATATATATCTGACAGGTGCCATTGTAACGAGATAATCAATGTGGTCATTATTTTATGATCGGTATATATATCGTATATATATCGTATATATATATAAAGCAACAATGACCAACAACATTTAAATAATAGTAAAAACTGTGTTACCTGCAAACTGTGTAAAAACAAGCTTTCATGGCACGGGAGCACCACAGTAATGCGAGAACACGTCAAACATAAACATGTTGGAGCCGTAATGGACGAGGGGGGCTCAACAGCAGGGTAAGTTATTACAAAATCTTAATTAAACGACCCATGGCATGTATTGCATTTTGCGTCTCACAGCAGGCTTCTCGTTTATCTAATAGCCGTTGTTTGCTCAATATTGCATGACAAGTGTATTTAACTAGCAAGCACTACTTGTAGAGAGATAATCATTTATTACAATGATGGCAATTTCATGATTTTATATATACGATATATATATATATATATATATATATATATATATAAAATCAAATTGACACTATCAACACTCAAAAACATCATACATGTGCAAAATATGTATACTGTATATAGTATACATATTTTGCACATGTATGATGTTTTTGTGTATTGATAGTGTCAATTTGGAAGAACACTGTTTTTTGAATAAAATGACAGGAAAACATTTTTTGTGTGTTTTTATCCGATCCATCGATTAATTGTAGAAATAATTGACAGATTAATCAATTATAAAAATAGTTGTTAGTTCCAGCCCTACAGAGCAGTACAGTTCTACATAGAGATGTAAAGTAATAATAGTAGTAATGGTATTGATGTTAATATTAATAAAAAATAATATTAATAGCAATGACTGATGGTGCACTTAAATGCACATTCAGTTTAGCGCCCCGCTGAACATCAAGGTTAAGTGTCCACTCTCTGTCTATGAGCAGTGAAAACCTTACTGCGCCTCCCGACTGCATGCTTCTACTCCATGAAGCGTTTCTCTGCTGTGTCAGCCAGAAGAAAACACGAGACTGGATGAAATAAAAACAGACACACCCTTCGTCTGTCTCTGACATCGATCATTCACACTATGACAGATTAGTTGTGAATATGCCCAAATTTCTCAGTAATGACAAGTGTTATTTTACATATCTAGATAAACTTTAACACTTCTCCCCTTCTGTCCGTATATGAGCTCTCTCTCCCTCATAGACTGAGAATGAATACATTTGAGGGGATCAGAGATAATGATATCCTCTGGAAGGGTAAGTCTCACTGAATGATATCAATATGACATCAAGATCTGACTGAGTTAAGACTCCAAGAAGGAGCAGGGTTTTTGACTCAAATTCAACTCTCGGGCGCCCCCCTGGGGAGGCTTTTGTGTTTCTCTTTTGGCTTTGTCTATATGTCTGTGTTTATATGTATATTCTGTATGTACATATACATACATACTGTACATACATATATACTTCTATATGTATATATAGATACACACATATGTATATATATATATATGTGTATACAGTCACACACACATACACACACACATATACGATCAGCCACAACTTTATGACCACTGACAGGTGAAGTGAAGGAACATTGATTACCTCGTTACAATGGCACCTGTCACATATACATTTATATGTATGTATATATATATATATATATATATACACACAACAACAAGCTGTTTGAGGATTTTCAGTCAGGATTTAGAGTGCATCATAGCACAGAGACAGCACTGGTGAAAGTTACAAATGACCTTCTAATTGCATCCAACAAAGGACTTGTCTCTGTACTTGTCTTACTAAATCTTAGTGCTGCATTCGATACCATTGACCATCACATTCTATTACAGAGACTAGAACATTTAATTGGCATTAAAGGTACTGCACTAAGCTGGTTAAAATCCCATTTATCAGATCGATATCAGTTTGTACACGTTAATGATGAATCCTCTATGCACGCCAAAGTTAGTCACGGAGTTCCACAAGGTTCTGTGCTTGGACCAATTCTATTTACCTTGTATATGCTTCCTTTAGGCAATATTATTAGGAAGCACTCCATAAATTTTCATTGTTATGCAGATGATACCCAATTATATTTATCGATCAAGCCAGATGAAACCAATCAATTAGCTGAACTTCAAGCATGCCTTAAGGACATAAAAACCTGGATGACCTGCAATTTTCTGATGTTAAACTTAGACAAAACCGAAGTTATTGTACTTGGCCCCGAACACCTTCGAAACACATTATCTAAAGATATAGTTTCTCTAGATGGCATTGCCCTGGCCTCCAGCGAAACTGTAAGGAATCTTGGAGTTATCTTTGATCAGGATATGTCCTTTAACTCCCACATAAAACAAACTTCAAGAACTGCCTTTTTTCACTTGCGTAACATTGCAAAAATCAGGCACATCCTGAAAAACTAGTCCATGCATTTGTTACGTCTAGGCTGGACTATTGCAACTCTCTATTATCAGGCTGCCCCAATACATCCCTTAAGACTCTCCAGCTGATTCAGAATGCTGCGGCACGTTTACTGACAAGAACCAGAAAAAGAGATCATATTTCTCCAATATTAGCTTCTCTACACTGGCTCCCTGTAAAATCCAGAATAGAATTTAAAATCCTTCTCCTCACCTTCAAAGCCCTAAATGGTCAGGCACCATCATATCTTAAAGAGCTCATAGTACCCTATTACCCCACTAGAGCACTGCGCTCCCAGAATGCAGGGTTCCTTGTGGTTCCTAGAGTATCTAAAAGTAGAATGGGAGCCAGAGCCTTCAGCTATCAAGCTCCTCTCCTGTGGAACCAGATCCCAGTTTGTGTACGGGAGGCAGACAACCTCCTCACATTTAAGAGTAGGCTTAAGACTTTCCTCTTTGATAAAGCTTATAGTAGGGCTGACTCAGGTGACCCCTGAGCCACCCCTTAGTTATGCTGCTATAGGCCTAGACTGCCGGGGGACTTCCTATGATGCACTGAGCTCCTTTCTCCTCCTCTTCCTCTCCATCTGTACGCCCTCATATCCCATCAATGCTTGTTATTAATTCAACTTCTTCCCGTAGTTGTGTGCTTTCTCTCCTCTCTCTCTCTCTCTCTCCCCTTCTGTTGCTTTCTGCAGGTATTTCTGCCTCCGGAGCTGTGAGTCTGGGTCTGTGGTTGCTGCCGCCTGCTGCCCCCGTGCTCCTGCTCTGCACCCGCTGCTGCTATTACTGTTGTTGCTCTTATTATTAGTATTGCTGTTATAATGTTGCTCTTAGTGTTGTTTCTGTTGGTGTTAACATCAATGCCATTACCACAGCTATTGCTTTACATCCCTATGTGGAACTGTATTGTGCTGCTGTATGTTCTCTTTCCCCCCCTGTATGTACCCCCCCCCCTTCAACCCAACCGGTCGAGGCAGATGACCGCCCACCTAGAGCCTGGTTCTGCTCGAGGTTTCTACCTGTTAAAAGGTAGTTTTTCCTTGCCACTGTCGCATAGTGCTTGCTCATGGTGGGAACTGTTGGGTCTCTGTAAATAAAAAGAGTTGGTCTAGACCTGCTCTACTCAAAAAAGTGTCCTGAGATAACTTTGTTATGATATGGCGCTATATAAATAAAACTGAATTGAATTGAATTGAACTTTGTCTATTACACCCCATATCCTGTAATTTCCCAATGGTTAACATTACAGAGGAGCACAGGGAATATTTTATTTCATTTCATTTCCCACCTCCCCCTGTAATGTTCATTGCTTGATAAATGACTTAAATGATTAATCAATTATAAAAGTAGCTGTCAACAACTTTTCTACTGGTCAGCTTATTGAATACTTATTCTTTTCACCACTACCAGCGATTTTTCTACAGGGTCACAGGCTACAAAATGTTGCGAAACCCAGTCATGAAATGTCAGGAAAACAACTTAAGACCACTGACTTTTTGGTTCTCATGATGAGAGTAGCGAAGGAGAGACTCTGGTGGCGTTCATCGTGGTGTAAGGGCTGATGAGCCAAGAGTAGACTGTAGTCCAACACATTGAGCCTCCGGAGGAAGTGTGTGTCGATCTCCACCTGCCGCAAGAGCCAAGGACGCTGCCAGTCTGCATACATACACACACACATCACAACATTACAAATCAAACATGACTGTACAGAAATACACAGCAAACATGTACAGTATGTTTTATATGTGGATATTACCACTGTCATTTACACACACCATTGGCACTGAATTTTTTTGAATGAGATTTATTAGAATTAGATGTTTGCACATGGTTAATTTAAAATCGAGCAATGCATTTTGGCAGTGTTGGCACACATAAACATCACATTCTGTACCCAGAGTGATGTGCTGGCCTTCAAAGTTGAGGTCTTTGAGAACCACAATAATCTGGCTTCCCTCTGGTGCAGGCTCTGTCCAGCGACTCACCTCACAGCCCTTAATGTCGTATCTAGCAATACAAAACATACATCAAACCACACAAGAGTCTGTTTCTGTGTTGTTAACACTGCACTAATACTACTCATGCTTTGTATTTCTGGGGACAAGAAAATCAAGTTTACCTGGCATTGATTCGATCATCTGGATAAAACACACTTTGCATAACAATGAAGTATTTCTGCAAAGGGAAAAAGCAAAAGGAAATGTGTTTTATAATGCTTTGTAACATCCTATAATCATAATTCCACATAGAACAGTGATAAAATTGGATCTGTACCTTCGGTCTGTGTGGGATTTTGATCCTGTGAACACCTTGAAAAAACAGTGAGAAATCACTCAGTCCAGTACATATTATCTAATATTGTCACCTTAGAACGTTGTAATGGCGCGCATCTCGGCAGACAGACACCTTAGCATTCATTTTAGTCATGTTTCTGGCCACTCGATGAATGAAAGTCCATTATTCACTGTTTAGGTCTCCACCATGTCCTGAGGGAAAGATCCTCATTGGCTGCTAAATGTTCCACTAAGTTTGTAAATAAATGGTAAATAGACTTCACTTGTATAGCGCTTTTCAACCTTAACGGTTCCCAAAGCACTTTACAGATTGTCTCTTTCACACATTCACACACCGATGGCGACGGAGCCTATATACAAGGTGTTGGCCTCCATTGGAAGCAACCTAGGGTTCAGTATCTTGTCCAAGGACACTTCAACATGTGGACAGGAGGAACCAGGGATCAAACCGCCAACCCAGGGATTAGTGGGCGACCCGCTCTACCTCCTGGGCCACAGACCACTGTCATTTGTCTGTCATTTGGTGTTGAGCAGGTAGTGTACAGTGGGTTTATCAGGGCTTTTTCACTGAAAACAGCTGCCTGCTGCTGCTGGAAATGATGCCAAAAACAGCGAGAGTGAACCAAAACAAGATTTAATTTAAATGACCATGCAAGGCTCAAAGAGGCACAAAACAAAGACTAGAATGAAGTCCAGAAAATTTTAACAGAGTTGTGAAGCAGAGCTTTGTTTCTCCATTAATCATCTCATGACCCCTCAGATTCATTTTGTGACCCTTTGGAGGGGCCCGACCCCTAGGTTGGGAACCACTCAACTAAACAACTGGACTGTATGTAAATTAGTTAAAACTAGCTCCACCCCAAGCAGCTACAACAGTAAAATGCTGCTTATGCATCATTATTAACAATGTAATGAACTTTTATACTTAAACTTATGTAGGAGTTTGAATGAAGGGCTTTTACTTGTAATGGAGTATTTTTACATTGTTGTACTGGTACTTTTACTTAGTAAATGATGTGAATACTTCTTTTGCCACTGAACATTGAGAATACCATGATAATTTGTCATTTCTTGCATTAAAAGGTTGTTTGGTTTGAATGTGAGATTAAGGTTAAAGCACCAAAAGCTTTCAGTGCAGTCTTTGCTTGCAACTGCATTATAAAATGATGTAATGTGAATGAAAAGCTCAAGTCTCTAAAGTAGATTTTTCTAGCACAGCCTGGCACAGTGCTGATACATGTTTTTTATAGTTAACAGTGTAAACCATGGTAAACCAGCGGTGTGGTCCTTTCAAGGGTAAATTCACACTGATGTGGCGTGTGGTCAGAAGTGCAACATGCAACATTGAGGTTTTCAGTCCATAGAGAGCAGTGCAGCAGCACTTTTCTGCCCTATTAAGAAAACCCTCAGTCAGTATTAATGCAAAGTTCTACAATAGAAAAACTCAAACGTCTATATTTCAGTTAGTCAATCCTAAAGTGCTCACTCTGCTTCTTTTTTTTTTTTAAGATATCTTGGCCAAATACAATTTGTCATTGTGTGTAAGTGTCTTTGTCTGTGTGTAATGTGTGTACCTAGGAACTTGACTAGCAGTGAATGGGGATATTTCCTCAGATGTTCCATGTAGATCTTCAGGTTGGCCAGAAGGAATTTGATTTCCCTTTTGTTCTGGGTCTTCAGAAAGAAGCGCTTATCATTTCTGGAAGTTCAAAAATAAGGCATAAGTAGATCTCTATCCTACCAATAATACAACAACCCAAACTCTGACCCTTTTATAATGAAAAGTTGTTATTTTTATTCTATATTTTGTCCAAGATTTACAATTTTCTAACACAAAATACTGGATGTAGTTACTAAATTTGTCATTCAGCTTTAGAGCTGCAACAACTTGCTGTCTTAAACTATAAATAAATAGAAGCAGCTTTTGCACAGCTCAATACACTTCTGTGTATGTGCTAAACTTCTTCTTCCTTCTAGTTATTCCTGAGCAAGTGTTAGGTTTAGGGCTAAGGTTACAGTTGGGGTTAGGTTTACAGTTATGGTTAGAGATACATTTAGGGCATGAGGTTAAGCAAATAGGATTTTAGTCCAAAAGAAATGTGAATTTCTTATGAAAACAGTCGAACAATCGTCTGTGCGAGTGACTCACGTCAGGAAGAAGTCGGCCTTGCTTTTGGAGTTGCTGATGAACTGGAGGTAGCAGTTTTCAGAGCAGAGCGACTGCTGATACTCCTGTTCTGTCATTCCTAAAGAGCCACGCAGGCTGGCAAGCACTGGGCCTGCAAACGTCTCCATTGTAAAATCCTACACACACACATACACACACACATACCCATGCAACTAAATATGCAGATGGAAGCATTCAACAATAATTAATTAGAGTCCTGTTAGTTATTGAGACACAGACATATCCACCCACCTTATGAATCTGAGTGACCTCTGATCTGAAATCATCATCTGACAGTTCATTCTAGGGAGAAAGAGGAAGATGTCAGAATAAGATGGGCTAATTATTATTTAACTAAGCTTAACAAAAAAAAAAAATATATACATATAGTGTATATATACATATATATTTTACACATATATGCATTATTTATATATATATATATATATATATATATATATATATATATATATACTTTATACATGTAGTACATGGATCAAAATACCATTCATTTTTCCATCCATTAAAACTTCAACACACAATCCATACTATTGTAAAATATTATAAAGCTGAAGCACAGAAATACATACAGTAATTCGCACATATACTTTGCTGACACACTGACACATATTGAACTTGTATTCATTCCATTTCCTCATTTTTGATTATCATTATCAGATGTCTGTAGAACTAAATTGACCAGTATGGAGTCCACATCTGGTTCCAAAGATTGGACAGAACTACCATAGAGCAACTACACTATATGTGGACACTATTTCTAATTAGTTGGTTTAACTGCCTCAGCCACACTCCTGACATCACTCCTGACTGACCACTACAGCAGTATGGAAGATTTAAAATGCCTAAATAAAAACAAATCAAACAAAGTGAAATACGATACATATCAATTGTATTTGCTTTTATGCATGCATTTACTGTGTCATAATTAAATGACAAACACATGTTAAATGGACAATTATTTAGCTTTTTGTCTTTAATAACTGAGTTAATTGTTTTTCAATGTGAAATGAATTTTCCAAAACACAACACAGAAAACAACGTGTAGAATGTATTGCATTTCAGCAGAGAGCACTATAAACAACAATAATAAATGCAAAGCACTGTCATTAGGTTTCATGAGGAGGTGCAAGGGAGCTTTTTCTGTTTTGAGATGGAGATGCATCGTCCATGCCAAAATGAAAAACAATAAACTGTCCAATCACAGCTTGGTGGCAGAACCAAGGGCTTAGTGTCACTGACACAAGCTGATGGCAGCCATGATGATATTTCACAAGTGAAAACTTTGACCTTCTGGTGGCACTAGAGGAAACGTCAGGGGATCACCAAAGTCAATAGGATTCATCCTCTGGTGACTATGAATGTTTGTACACAATTTCATGTCTATTCATCAAGTAGTTGTTGAGATATTTCAGTGTGACATCACCATGCGCAATGCCAATTTATCTATTTATTAGATGGACACTGGAGCAGTGGAAACATTTTGTCTGGAGTGACAAATCATGCCTCACTATCTGGAAGTCTGATGGACGAATCTGGGTTTGGTTGATAGCAAGAGAGGGCTAACTGCCTGAATGCATACTGTAGTGCCAACTGTAAAGTTTGGTGAAAGAGGCATAATGTGCTCGGGCTGATTTTCCTGCTTTGGGCTCCTTAGTTCCAAAAAAATAATGCTAGTGATATTTTAAACAACAGTGTTCTTCCAACTTCCAACAGTTTGTGTTTGTCCACAAAGAAATGGTTTTCCCAGTTTGGTGTGGAAGAACTTGACTGGCCTGCACAGAGCCCTGACCTCAACCCCATCCAACACCTCTGGGATGAACCGGAACACCAACTGCAAGTCAGACCGTATCACCCAAAATCATTGTAGGATCTCACTGATGCTCTGTTGGCTGAATGGGAGCAAATCCCTGCAGCCAGGTTCCATCATCTGGTGGAAAAACTGAAATCAGAAGAGTGGAGGCTGTTATAGCAGCAAAGGGGGGCGCCTCCTTATCAATGCCTACGGTTCTCAAATATGATTCTCAGAAGTATGTTTGGGTGTCCACATACTTTTGCATGTACATGAAATGTGTACACTTCTCAGCTGCATGATCCTGGAGTAGATGTAAAATACTGAATAAGGGGTCTGAAATGAAATATGTCAGTGTTGTCATTATCATGCAATGTGTGAGAACTGATGGCAAAAAAACATGTAATCAATTATATTTAGTTTATCTTAACACAGTAATATATGTAAAAAGTGTAGGGGTAAAGAATACGTCAAAAGCCACTGTATGTTCTACCTAAAAGGTATGTGTGTGCATATGTGTGTGTGTTGTGTTTTTGGGACTCTGCAGATACAACACAACAGCCTGCTGAGTCAGGAGAGTGTGTTTGACTGGGATTAGGGTGAAGCAGCAGCACTGTGTGTTGAACTGCCTTGTGACTGTTCATTCAGGGTGGGCACCGCATACCACTCTTTGGTTTAACGCCTTGTTCAGGAAGGGATTCCCTCTTTCAGCTGTGGTATTTGTACATTTTCACATGGATGAGGAAAACAGCTGCTGCAATTACCAATTGGTGCTCTTTTTAGATGCATTTTAGATATCAGTGCATGGATATCAGAAAACCTTTTACAGCTCAACTGAAATTTAAGTTATAGGTTTTAAGACTCAGAGAGAGACACTGGTCACAAAATAAAATTATATAGGACAAGAAACCTTGATGTCATCTTTGATTCGGAACTACATTTTGGGGCTCATGTGGGATATGTCACCAAATCTGCTTCTCATAATCTGAAAAACATATTTAAAGTGCGTTCATTTCTCTCTCTGAGCAGCACAGAGAGACTCATGCATGCTTTTATATCCAGCAGGCTAGACTATTGCCATCCTCTCCTTTTTGGTCTACCCAAAAAAGGCATAAATCAGTTACATTTGATTCAGAACTCTGCTGCCCAAGTCCTTGTATTAATTATTTGACAGTTTTTGTATTGATTATGAATTCATTTTACTTGTCTTTAAAGCACTTCATGGTCTTGCACCAGCCATTTTGTCTGACATGCTTGCAAAAGTTTGCTTTGTAATAGCTCTGCATTTGTTTGCAAATCAGAAATAGAGTCTGACCAATACTGGAAACCCCTGATTTTTTACTTTTGTTTTTGAGGATTCAGCACCCATCTATACATACTGTTGAAGGCATTCATTATTCATTATCAGGATTTCTGAGGCTTATGTCAACACTGTTATTTGAGAGTTTTTTAAAAATCTGAATTTTAAATATTGGCCGATATTAATTTTTAAATGTTTAGTTTTTACTCCAAGAATCGCCACCTTAACATGATGGAGGTTTTTTTGTTTTTTTTTGTCCCTTTGACCCTGGGCACTGTGTTGTCGGGGGCAATAGCTCTTGGTAGGGTCTGGCCCTGGCCATGGAACAGTGGACCAGCTCTTTACCCTTGCAGGGTTGTTTGGGGGGAGGGGGTATTCTCGGCACAAAGTCAAACACGTTTTCAGTGGGTCTTGGCCTCTGGCAGGGTTGTCTCTTGTCACCAATTCTGTTTTTTGATCTTCATGGATAGGATCTCAAGGCGCAGCCAGGGGAGAAGAGTGTCCGGTTTGGGGAACTCAGAATGACATCTCTGCTCTTTGCAGATGATGTTGTTCTGTTGGCTTCATCTGACTGTGACCTTGAGCATGCACTGGGGCAGTCTGCAGTCAGGCGTGAAGCGGTCGGGATGAGAGTCCTCCAAGTCTGAGGCCATGGTTCTCTGCCAGAAAGCAGTGGATTGCTACCTCTGGTTGGGAGAGATATCTCAAGCAAAGGAGTATCTTGGGATCTTTTTCACAAGTGAGGACAGGCGGATTGGTGCGGTGTCAGCAGTAATGCGGGTGTTGTACCGGCCATTGTGGTGAAGAGGGAGCTGAGTTGCAAGGCAAAGCCTTTGATTAACCTGTCAATCTACGTTCCAACCCTCACCTATGGTAATGAGCTCTGGGAAGTGACCAAAATAATGCAACTGTGGACACAAGTGGCCGAAATGAGTTTCCTCCGCAGGGTGGCTGGGCTCACCTTTAGAGATAAGGTAAGGAGCTCAGACATCAGACATCAGGGAGCTCGCAGTAGAGCTACTGCTTCTTCCATCGAAAGGAGCCAGTTGAGGTGTATCGGGCATCTGATCAAGATGCCTCCAGGGCCCATTCATTTGGATGTTTTTTGGGCACATCCATCTGGTAGGAGACCCCAGTGTAGACCCAGAAAAATCTTGTCAGTGCTCTCTGGTGGACAAACAATGTGATGACTTTCATCTATCCATCATTTCTGTACTGCAATTTCTTGGTACTTATGGGCCAACGTAAATGTCAATATGGTTATATCTGTGATAAGCTCAAAGCTATCAGCTGGGATCTAATTAAGTATTCATCCTTTAAAAGTACATTTCTATGTCAGTATAGATCAGAAAGGCATTCCAAAGTTGGGAGGAGGGCACATCATTGTCCTGATCTGGTTCTAACAGGCAAAGATAAAAACTCTCAACACAGTGGGCTGCAGTGAGAGTTCAGCCACTCTGCAAATATCTGACTGTTACAGCAGAGCCAAACATTTGTTACAGTCCTGTTCTCTCCACACAAGCAAGCTCAGCAACACAACCTGGCCTTGTTTGGACTATTGTCAAGTGTACTTATAGTGACACCACTGAGTTACTTAGGTTTTTTTTTAATATTAATTGATAGAAAAACTGTTTGTCAAGTAAAGATTTACAGTCTTATAAATAAGATTCTTCTGTGACATACAAGCTTCATTCTGAAAGACAAATTATATCTTTTACAGTTTTTTCTTATTTTATCTTATTCTATTTTAATTTAGAATATTTCTTCACATTTTATTGTTAATTTCTCTATTTTATATTTGTATTCTTGACTTACTTTTTTACAGTACTTGCTTTTTATTTGCTTTATTTTATATATCTGTATATATTTCTATTTTTCTCTACTATGCTTATTTATGCACAAATACACCAAAGCAAATTCCTTGTATGTGAAAACCTACTTCGCAATAAATCTAATTCTGATTCTGATTTAACTGTTTAGAGTGAACAACATGTGATATGAGGCTAGTGAGCCCAGTTAAAGCCAATGCAGTATTCCAATAATCAATGGCTGGATGGCTGTGGAGCACACACAGAAAACAGGCTCTGTGGGTATATGAAGAGCAGAGAGTCACCATTCACTTCAACTTACTGGCTCCATTTCAGAGTGGCCTTTGATGTCTGATGACTGTACTTGACACGTTATTAGCCGGTGATGTAGCAACAATATGCAACCATCTTGGTGGCATTTCCCAGACAGATATATTTGATACCACATTGCTTTCATCCACCCTGCCTCAACTTGTTGGTGCTCTGAAAATCTTACAAACGTATTTATGTTTATTTCTAAACATAAAGGGCATGACATTTTAATTCAAATGTCATCTTGTACCACTGAAACACAATACTTAAGGCTGAAGACAATAATCCAGTCATTTTTCACAGCTTTTACAGAGATAGAAAGACAACCAAACAAGTGGTAATATTATGTATGTACTTTATGGGTAAGTGTTGGAATGCAACAGTGATTGTATAAAGTGACTGCATTATATATGATGTAGTACATTTTCAGGGAACTGAACTGAGAAACTGTGGAAATGGCCTAATACAACCAGAGACGTTAAATGGTCAGACAGCTGAAATGGTATTGCCCAACCCTACTGATAACTATGTTCTTTTCTCATGATGACAGCAACATAACTCATCCCAGTTTGGTAAAAATTTATTTGGAAATGAATGACATGTCCACACACAGAGACAAAGAGTAAAACTGGAAAACTGCATTTGTATAGACCACAGGTTTTCAAAGTCTGACACTATGGGCCCCCACCCGACACCCCCAGCTCCAGCCGTACATTAAAATTGTTTTGTGTTTGTTTGTCCACAAGTTTTCAACACAGGGCAAATATCTGTATATGAATGGACAGAGGAGAGTGTTATTCTGATGCGTAGTAATGTCAAAAAAATATTAAAACTGCAACATGAAAAAAGATAATGAATTTTGTCACTCCTACTATTATTCGTTGTCTTACTTTTATTTGGGGGATAATCATGCTAAGATGAACTGATCAATATCATAATCTTAACCTGTTATTTGTTTTTTTCTTGCTTTGTTCTTTTTCAAGCCTATTAATTTTTCATGTATTCAATTTGGTTGTATTTACTGTGAAACTTGTATTGTTTTAATTCACAGACTAACAGTAAGAAGTGAAGACCTGCCTGAAATCTTATGAACCTAAATACTTCCATTTGCATACTAAGCAACATTGACATTTTAAATATTATGTATGTGCATATGTGTAGGTGATTAAAATTTTGCCTCTGTTGACCCGTACTCACTGTAGGTGCTTTGTGTATGGTGTTTTGGATGGCTGCTGCCAATCCCTCCTTCATCATGCAGGTCAGGCTGTAGAACTCATGCTGCTGATCGATCTCAAACAAGCCTAGGAGCTTCCACTGCTGCCTCAAACCTCCCCACCTCCTCCTCTTCACCGTGCCGGAGCGCTGATGGTGACCAGACATACCCAGGCCACCTGCTGCTGCTGACATCTCCATCTGGGATACAGAAAAACACATAAACCCAAAATATATGACTGCTGTACATCCACCTGACACTGTACTGTAAAAGCAGATGAGGTTTTCAAAGTTCCAGCAAAAAGAAATCAAAGAGTGTGTAGAGGCCAGAGACAAACACAAAAGACAGCTGATTGTCAGTTGAATCAAGGTAACTATGGAGACCAACACAAAGGGATCATAGCTTCATGGGCTGTGCTGTGGTTAATGGCATAATGCTGGTCCTCCAACCATCACATCTCTTCATTAAAACAAATTTTAAATGTTCAACTATGTCTACATTTGTTACGGTAAATGGAGAAAAAAACAGCAAAACGTACAATAATGTCACATTAATTAGTGCACCTGCAGGAGCATAAGACAGTAAATGAACATGAAGCCAAAGACAAACAGGCAGGACACTAGCTGACAACAATGGTATATTATTCTTATTATTTATAAATCCCATGTGCAGAGTCAAACCAACAATGAATGTATCTACTAACAAGAAGACAACTTACAGTCCTGCTGCCCCAAATACTCACTAGAGCACCAAATGTGGATTCACTCGCCGCTGAATATAGTCCCCAACAAATGCACTATTTGCTCCTGTTTGAGTAACGTTTGCTAAAAACTACAGTGAGCAGCTGTTTCAGGAATTTACTGAGCCTTTTTAAAGATGATACTACATATTTGTGACTCATTTTAAGGTTTATATCTTCAGTTGGAACATGTTTTTTCTAATCTGAGTGAACTGATCCTTTAACTTCTGGTTGTCAAGTAAATGCAAGATCTGCTGGCTCATTTTTGAATACTAATAAAGGGGGATGGTGAACTAATTCTGTCCTGTGTGCATTAGTAAGAGCATTTAAAGTCTTGATTTGATGCAAGTCCAAATTGTATAAATCTTGTATGTTTTCTTTGCTACCGCAGACTGCAACTGCATCAATAAATTATTTGAAAAAAAAGAAGCCAGATCCAAGTTAATATGTCAACTTTAATTTAGTAGCTAATGATAACTCACATTTAATCATAATTTCTGCTAATCATTTCTAGTACAACTTTTCAACAACCGCAGCACATGTCTGAGTTAAAACTCAACCTCCAGCCTATACTCGCCTGTCCCACTTCATCTGCCACTTCAATCGCATCACATTAACCCCTTTTGTAAGTTAGCCAGCTAGTTTCATAGCAACAAGCATGATGCAAAGCTCCTTGCACCTTTTAAGCTCTTCTCTCTGTTACTAGCGACGCTCACAGCTTGATTTTGCATTTGACCATGAAACAATAGCTTCCCGTCTGATCACAACCTTGTGAGACACTGTTTGATGGTCCGCTTGAGTGTTCAGGCTGCTGCAGTTTGAACACATCACATCTTTCAGAGAGCAGCTCAGACAGGCAGAGGGTGTTTCATTACTGTTCTGGAACAAACAAAAGGATGATTTCAAGAGGAAATGCCTGAGAAAAATAGAATATTAGAATTACTCCCTTGTGGATGTTGCCCATATTATGAAAGGAGAAGATAAGTCTCTCTAAGAATTTGAAGGGTGTAAGGTCTACAAGTCTTTAGTTTGTTCCTCATAATCTGTGTTTTTACATTTGAACATTTTTGCATTGATTTCTTTCAAATCACAGAAATAAGGTCCTGCTTTCTCTGTGAATTTTAATCATTTTTCAAGGTCAGTTGTGTTATGTACAGATTACAGTACAAGTAGAGAAGCTAACAAGGCTAACAAAATGTAGCCTACTCTACTGACATCGGCTGTCTGCATCTGTCAGGTAACCCTCATTTTGCAGGTCACAGTTGGGGAGTCTACGTACAAAGCATAGATTTTTTTCACTCCCACAATACAACACAAGCTTCCCATTGTCTCTTGAGTCATGTGTTAACACTAGCCAGCCTGGGAAGCTGTGTTGTGCTGAGTTTTACATCCTTGCCAAGAACCCCTGTGCCCTTTTGCGTGTGAGTGTTGTTGTTTTATTAATGCAAAGAGACAGCTTTTTTAAAGCTTTTGTTTTACTTTTGTGCGTTGTGCTTACTTTTACTTCTTGCCTCAGTGTGAAATGTAGAGTTCTGCATGGGCCAGAACCTAAGATCAGAACCCAGCCTGTACTCTGGTACTGCCAAGACACCTGAACCAATCTCAAGGCTATATTTTTGTTATCCCATCTTAAAAGACAAAGTGATATGTTCTCAGAACAGAAAATGAATGGGAATGGCAATATATTGGACCAACACAGAATGTGGCATGAGGGCCCACCAGCACAAATCACAAGCAGCTTATACTAGCCAATCAGCCATAACCAAACCCAAACACAAGTCTGAAGCTTTGTGCAAACGGCCCAAACCCAACCCAAAACCTGATACTTCAGGTAGCAGACTTCTACAGATGAGAACTTGAGCAGCCCATGTACCCTTTGTGCCAGTTTGGTGAGCTTAAACTCGCTTTAACTGATTTTTTGGCTACTTGGGGCAGCGGACACGGTAAACACAAAACTTGCATACTATCAACTGTCAAAGTTGATATGACAAACATGTTAGCAAATATTTTCCTATTTACACATCCAGCAGATATGTCCAATACAGAAAGGGAATATACTCTCCTTAAACTCTGTTTTGGTCTCCACCAACTCCCAAAGTATCTGGCAATTTAGCTGGTGCTAAATGCTCCACTATGTTCACCAGCTAGTCTCTAACTTTGTCTGCTGTTTGGTGCTGAGCAGGTAGTGGACTGTGGGTCTATTAGAGCTTTTTGTTGAAAAGAGCTGCCTGCTGCTGCTGGAAACAAGGCTGATGAGAGCGGTGAGTGAACCAAAGCAGTAAAACCACCAACAATGAACTGAAAGATGCTGAAAAGCTCTGTAGAGCTGAGAACTGCAGAGTCCCCTCAGAACCTGCCCCATGACATACAAATAGTCATGTGATCCATTGTTCATAAAAAATATTGATCACAGCCATTATAAGTGCCACTCTGGTGTGACTTAAGGGCAAAAATGAACCCCTACCTTCTATTATTGTATTGTATTTCTGCCCCTATGCTAGAGAGTTGTTTCCATTCATCGCTATGGACTTGTAGCCTGACATCGCCAACCTCTCAGTTCATTTTTGATTTCCAAGGGCCGTTATCAATGGGCACAGACCAAAATGCCTCTGGACGCAATTGGAGAGACCTACAACCAATCAGAGCAATGAAATGTGTGATGTAGTGGAAGCACGGCAAACACATCTTTCTTATCAACTAAAGCTTTGAGTACAGTTGCTTGTTCTTCTTTTAGAGAAAATATACCGTCCAGTTCGTTTAATACTGACGTGAAGGTGGATTCAGAACGTTCCACATCAGCGGCAGCCATCTTGGTTGTTTACAAAAATGCCTCAACGGCGCTGCTGTGTACAGTCATCGTATCAACCCCGCCCCACATTAGATAAACAGTTGTGATTGGTCGGCTGCAAATCTGTCTGAATGGGAGGGGGACCAGACACATCTGCCAGAGCAAATCAAACATGAGCTCGCAGATTTGTCTGGTTCCCAGGTTAACAGTCAAACACATACAGTCAACACAGCCCTCTGTCGCAGGTTATCTTCACTTCTGTCTATGACATCACCAGCTAACATTGTCAGCAAACAGCCTGCTAGTTAACAACAACCAGCTAACTGTTGAAGAGCAAATGGTTGCTCTGAGGGTCAGTTACACATTTCATTAATTGGCCCATTATTCAAATGAGTGGCACAACATTGGGCATTGGGTTGTGCTTGTAGTGCAGTAGTGTCTCTTACAGACAGCTCAATCGCAGAATTAAATCAGAAGGACCGGGCCAAGTGTGTGTGTGTGTGTGTGTGTGTGTGTGTGTGTGGGTGGGGGGGCACCATTTTCAGTGTTTCAGTGTTTGACACTAGGTCCAATAACATGTCTTGTCAACACCATCCCATTCACATGGCATACATGTCAAATCAGTGATGCTGAGTATGCAGCTCACTGACAACAAACACAGAGGCTGTCTTTTGAAGTCCTGGATCACAGGTGTAATGTAGGGTCAAGCCCCTAACCTCATTTTACCGACCATTACACTTTGGGGAAATAGTTCATACATCTTTATTCAAGATATCCATCACAACAAATTCAACTTGTTCATTTAAGAGGGAGTTTCCTGCCTTATGATGACTGACTGGATATCATGGTTTAATTACTTCTAGATTTGTGTGCTGCAGGAGCATGATTCAGAAACAACAATATTATTCAGGAGCTATTCTTGAACATGACTGCTCAGTTAGAATGAGTACTGATTCACTGGTTTTATGTGTTAGTCACAATACAATATAAAGGTGACTGTTTCAGAGGGGTATTTCCAGCTTTAAATGGGAGCCTGGTGAACTACCTCCTAGCTGATGAGGATAATCAAATTAGTCAATCAGGATAACAAAACCTGGTTCTGTTTAATGACATCCCACACAGTGACACAGTAACCTGCATGAGGACCTAACCATTGAATATCAGCAAGATAATTATCTGAGCTAAAGAAACAGGATTTATAAAAGTATGCATCACTATGCAGTTCGATGCTGACCTCTTATCCGTAGCAGTGATGGGGAAAATGAAAGATATGCCAATGTCAACTTGGAAAAAAAGCATTATTCAAGCAAATGAACTATAATTTATTACATGTGCCGTTGCGTATGAAAGCTGTCATCTTCAGATTAAAGCGTTTTACTTGCCTTAGCGTGGCTCCTGGACGGAGAGCACAGTAGGTCGGTGCGCAGTCGCCGGGCTCGGTCTGTCGGTCAGTATCGTGCTTGATCGTGCTGTGTGTATGTGACTACGTGTGTGTCACATGTCAGCCTGCTGACTGATGACACCCAGCGGAACCTGGCTTACACCCTGCGGTCACACCCATACCCTGCATTCCCTGCACACCATTCACTCTGACAGGCTCCAATCAATCACACAACTACAGTAATTAGATGGGAATCACGTGAATCCGAAAAAACTATATAAAAACTAAATTAATTATTAAAATAAATATTAATGCATCAATAAACTAAATAAATTCTCCAATAAAAGGTTAACAAAAATGTAAAACGTTCATGTTACCATATGGGTTTGTAAGGATGATGGCACTGCAGCTGCAGAGCAAACCCTGCTGACTCATGGGGTTATCTGATGACCACTTTACTAAAAAAGTATAGCCCTTAAATGATCTTACAACGAGCAGGACTGGATTCACACAATATAAAGCTATTTCTCTGTCAAATACCTTTAGCCACCAAGCAGGAATATGTGTGTTGCACCTGCAGTCTCCAGTTTTTTGATGAACAGGAAGTAATTGTACACATGGCTGTTCAATGTGGGCTCATTAATAATTTAAATCCTCTGACTCACAAGGATCTAAATTGTAATTGAACTTCCTTTTCAACACATTTCCAGACAAATATTCCAAGTTAATACAGTGAGATCATTTGTATTGTGGCTAACTTTTTTAACTTTAAAGCTGCTCTAAGCAATTTTTTTTTTTAACAATGGACTAAATAATTATGTGTAATGTGAAAGGGGCCACTTGCAGTGATGAAGCCACAGAGAATCAACACCCATCCACAGTTCCCCTCAGCTCTAAGGAGCTTTTTAGTGTCTGTCAACTAATTATTTTGGTTTCACAGCCGGCAACTTTACTGTTTTGGTTCAGCTCAGTTCAGTGTCATTTCCAGCAGCAGCAGGCAGCTGATGTTTGGGTGGCCAACCCCAAATTATTCTAATGTTCCTTGTGTCTGCATGTGTAAATATGCAACTGTTTGTTTCTCCCACTCTCTGTGCATTGTCTGTTTTAGTTAATAAGTACCTTGTGGTAACATGATTGAGATACATTTTGTTTAGTAAAATGCACCATGTAAGCACTAAAATCATTGCCCCCTTCTCCCTACACTGAAGTTGTGTTTTTATGAGACAATATGTTCGTAATTTAGGTTTGTACCAAACATCAACAGACCATCTTTCAAAACACATAAGGAAGAATTTGTGCTGTGCATCAGTTACATTGAACCTGTTTTGAAAACTAAAAAAATACACAAATCATACAAAACAAAGATTTCCCCTCACATGTCCAGAGAGCCCTGTGTTTAAAGGGGATGAAAGCAGTGAATGTGATTTTTTATGACTGTCACAACCTCTAACACGCCAGTCTATGATGTATGATAATGTATTCTTTCTGATCCCGCCCCGTATCCAGCAATCCGCATTGCGCCACATGGTTCACAAAAATAAGAGCCCTAAATAAAGTATTTATTGCATTCTATGACATTAAAATAACTCATTCTGTATATTCAGGTCCAACCTGATTTTTCCATTTGCAAAATGTGATCCCAGGTGGCTGAAATAAAACCCATTAGCGCTAAGGCAAATACTGTCTTAGAAACCTTAAGTAAACATGACCTGTCACAAAACAGACAGAATCGAGTTGTTTTAATTACCTCCTTCTAGAATGGCCAAACGAATCAACAGGCCCAAATTACATGAATAAAAGTATTTTCATCTCTTCTACATTTCCTGCACATACTCCTCTATTGTAAACCCATTTTGTGTAGTCTGACAGGTGTAATACTGATGGAGTTTTTTATGTGTACATTTCACCTTGCCTCTCATAAACCTTACATACTATTTTTACCCAGGTATCCTTACTGGTGTCTAAATTCAGATCTTTCTGCCAGATTAATCTTAAATTCTTAATTCCCAATTATTGTATTTGCTGTTAACTTTAGAAGATTTCAATGGAAGCTAGATCATCAACAGAAACAGAAAACGATGTTGGTGACAAAAACTGTCGTCGCTTCACATCAGCCTGTTGAGGAGACCTTCCTGTTGTACACTCATGAACTTGTTTGGAGAGTTTACTCTTCATCCCTAACCATTGACATCTCCTTGTTGAGAGTAGAGAACAAACAAGGAACCAGCATGAAGAGGTAACCTTTTTCTAGCAGTGGATGAGGAGAATGGTGAGAAGGTGAAGATGTCCCAACTGGTTTGACGATCTTACTTAAAAACCACACAAAGGCTCTACTGTAGAGCTGCAAATATGAAGATAAACAAAACTTTTGTAATTCAAAAAAACACATTTCCTAGCATCAGCATTTTATTGATCAAAATGCTGGTTTGCATCCAAAACACTTCCACCCACTACAAAAATGTACACATTGTCACAGTATTTACAGAATTAAATGCTGCTTTCAATAATGTAATTCTGACATTTTTTCACATGGTGACACATACTCCACCTCCTTCCATCCTGCCATATTACTGTCAATTACTGTATTGACTCAAATGTAAGACTTTTTTTCTGGAAATGATGTTTGAAATAGTGTAGGTCGTATTATTTTTGAGGACAAGACATTTACATATTCACATCAGATATTCTTTTTGAATGGAGAGAGCACTAGTGTAACACTGGTTCCTACAGAGACTGATGTATTATAGGTTGTTTGTAGCCTTAATGTTGCTAGGCTAGCTAGGAAGTTGCTAGGGAGTTTCCTCATGTCGGTTTGTAGTGTCTTTTAGAGTTAGGCCCTGATCAGACAGAGCGCTTTTTGCAGGTTGCAAAATGCACTGCCTTTTTTGTTGAAGCCTGCAATTTTAAAAAAAAGAGCAGCTTGCTGCAAAAAACGCGTCCTGTCTGACCAGGGCCTTAATCAGCCAGGAATTTCTGCTGTCACAGAATGTCATGATGAGGAGCTAAAAGATGAAAAATGCTAAAAGCCTGACAGGAGAGAGTGAGCATGTGACTGATAAACAGATTGGGTCAGCTACACTTGAAAACATGCAACAAGCTACACAAATTTACATTCTGCCTAATGGAAGTTTTTCATGTTTACGGCTTTAAGGATGAAGACTCTCTGTCAGTACTGTATCTAGGGGAACCTTTCCCAACAGGACCAGTATTTAAGTGTTTCTTATCTTTAGAAAGTATTTTCACAAAAACAGCCACTGGAAAAAATGGGAGGGGTGTGTCTTCTTATAAACTGGGTATTCTGGTGACATCAGTCCATTGAGACGCCTGTGAACTTCAAGACACAAGTTCTCCCTTTGCAGTAGTTGGTCTGAGGGATTATCTACTGACTCCCAGTGAAATCCGACAGAGTGGAGGGTAATTTCAAGTATGTTGGTCTACTAAATATGACATTGACATGAACTCAATATGCCATAAACCCTACAGCTAAATTAATTCCTGTTCACACTTTCTACTGCCTACAAGAGGAGAGAACACAGCAAATGATCACAACACTACACAACAGTCATTGTAACAGCGATTCACTGAGCAGCCTCAAAATCTTTGGACAAATTTAAAGTCCCTGCGTGTCAGTTTGTTTAGGTATTCTCATGACGTAAGTTTGTAGAAAAATGAGACAATCCTGGTGAAAATTGGTGCAGTCTATGTTTTGCTGTCAGCACATTCATTCTCAGTGTATTTTTTTATACTGCCACTCGAGGGCACTGAAGTTGAAGGTTTTCAAAATCGACACATAGTGGCTTTAAAAGACAGTAGCTGATTTCTACTCATCAACGCTAACTGAGAACCAAAATCGCAGGTAAATCTCAGGCAGCACTCTTTTTAACAAATATAACTTTGGAAGCGTGAACGTCTGCTGTTCAGGAGACGTTATTAGAGAATGTAAGTATGATTTTGTTTGTAGGGCCACCAGAGAGGTTATAGCATCAAGGCTATTTACTGCAATCCACAGCAGTCCCTCTGACATCCTGAGATTACTCCACTTTCTTTGGCTTGTGATTCTTCCACATGACAAATGCAGTGAAGGCCCCTGTGGAGAAGAGAAGAATGGTATTAACATACATTCTCACTCCTCATTTCTTTTTGTATGTAGAGCATTTAGAGGGGATGTCCGCGGAGTCCATATTTCACTGAGAATACTTGTGTTTTTTCTTTGTTTTAGAATGCAGATAGTCTACTCACTCACCTATACAGAGGAGCAGTATTACTGCTGCAATGCCAGGCAGAATGACAGAGTACTCCCGAGGAAGAAAATACTTGTGCAGTAGGTGATCACTGTCCACGAAAGGCTGGAAAAAGCCAAAATACCACATCATATATTTAATTGAAAAAGTTTTCTTGAACATGGTTTTAAAAGAGTGAAGTTCCTGTTACTGTGTAATAATGTAAAAACATGTAATAATTATATTTTGTGAGACAGTAGAAGCATACAGGTAGTGACCATTCAAATGATCCATTGTAGAAAATGAGATATTACTGCAGGGGTAAAAATGTGTTTTATTTAGGTGAGTTTGACATTTATTTTGATATGACATATTATATATATTTATATTTATGGTTGTTTTATAAGCTGTACTGTGTGGTCACAGCACAAAGGCTTTGGAAAGCATGTGATTGACATGAAGTTCACTCTTCTTTAGCTGAAACAAGTGTTGAAATTAGGGTCTCTAATTTGGATTTTAGGGAGACAAACAGAACCTACCAGAACAATGACCCACACAGAGTAGTATGTAAACAGCAGCAGGCTGAAGACAACAAGACTCATGCCAACTGCTTGATCCACTCCTGTAGCCTGAAAACAAAGAAACACCTACTGAGCAGAAGGCACGTCCTAACCAAATTATTTGAAATGTTCTCCAGACAAACTTCAATGAATTGGGTATAACAGTGCAGGTGCTACTTATGGTATATATATACATATATGGTTTTTAGCAATATACTGTAGTTTTGCACTTCCATAAAGTCAGATGACAGAAAAAAAGAATGGCAGCAGAGGCTGAGATATCCTGACTTTTAGTTTCTAGTATGACTCAAGCTCCAAAAACGCTGGATCCTACATTTCCCATAACGCAACTCAAAAGCATCTTTTATTTGACCTTCAATGCCTGTCAAATGTTTGTATCGTTCAAACTCCATGCTCCCAGTTTATAATACAAGTTTTCTGTTTTAGCTTAATTCAAAGTCTCCTCCAGAGCCACAGAAGACATCATACAACTGTTGTCACAGGCTGAGTAGTACTCCTCCTGATTAGTAAACTGACCTTTATGTGTAAAACTGGTGGAGTCCCCCTATTCTGTGTACATTTGGGCAGGTCAGAGTCCTTTTACTAACCTTGTCACGTGCTATTTGAGAAAGAGGGCTTAGGAACTACTATTGTTTGGGTCATCTGCTTCTGTCTGAAGAGTACAAGTGGCTGAGCTGACCATGATGTCGTAAACCGGTGCCAGATCGAACAACAAAACAGAAAAGTTCACAGCGAACATCCCATTTAACATAGATGGTAAACAGTCAGTCCATTAAAATTATGTTGAGAATTGAGAAGGAATCTATGCTCAGGAAATAGCACATAAGGTTGTTTTTTCACATATGCACTTTGGTACAGCTGGCACCAATTAACCACTGTATAGAGCATAGGACATTGATTATTCTGTAAATTTAGTATATCTACCAAAATAACTGCCATTAAAAAAAGTAATACTTAAATAATCACTCTGTTTTTTGTCTATGCATAATTCCATTCAATGCTGAAAGGACTGGGGGGTTTGACAGGCGACCTAATTGCAGTGGCAGCACAGCTGTCGTAAGTCAAGGTCTGCGTTGGATAGAGAACCACGCCAAACTACATTCAAATATCTGAAGTTAACAGTTTGCTTATTTGCTAATATACGCATGTCACACAACATCAGATAAATTTAGTTTAGGAATTAACAAAGTTCCCTCGTAAATTCGGCGTAAAAAATGTATATAAATCTTCAAACAATGTGAATAAAACGTATTAGTTTGCATGAATGATTGGCACGGAAACATTTTGGGGATAAAAAAGTTGAGATAATCGGGTAACGTTAGTTATTTACGGAGATTTCACATTTGCAAGTCAGTATTAAATTGGCTATACACTAAAACGTAGACGGCAAGCTGGTTATAATCGATTATACGCCAACTACCAAGCTATGAGCTAACATTAATGTCTCCAACATGTTTCTCATACACCCTAAAGATTAGCTTGAGTTACAGTGCGTTAGCCGGCGTGGCGTCATTATCAGGTGAAACTGTCCAAAGTTTAGAGTTAGAGCTAAGTAGCTATAGCTGACATATAGCTTCAAAGAGCTGCCTTTAACTCAATCAGCTTACCATTTCTGACGATTCCTGCTGGTCTTCTTCCTGTTGATAAACCCGGCTGACAAGATGCATCTGTGGGTCTCTGCTGCCCCCTACTGGTTCACCCGCAAAACACACGTTCTAAGGTTTATGAAGCTACTGCATCTTCATATACAGTATGTACGTACTGTAAGTATGAAATTTATATCTTGTACTTCTGTTACATCCAAACTATGCATAATTAATTAATTAAAAAAATACCTAAATTTGACCTAATAGGTTTCATATGCAATTATCATAATATTTGTAATTAAAAACTGTATGTCATGTCCATGCCATTTGTTTAGGTTTTTTTTGCAGTTTTCTCAACTGCATCTCCCTGTCTTCCTCAGCCCTCAGTGACTGCTGTGGAAGACTATGAGATGTCATTGAAAGCTCTAGAAAAAGCTAGTAAGTGGACCTTAGTTAAGTTTTTTTTTTTAATTTTTTAGTCAAAATAAATTAAATTTACTTGTACTGTATGTAGTACACAGTAGTACAGTAGTTGCCTCAGATAGCTATGATCTGTCATGTCTTCTTTAATAAACCCACTATATTATGTTATTATTGTTTATATGATTATGGTTAGGTTTAATATTTCAATAGGCAAATAAATAAATCAACACCACACACAGAATGACGATGAATCCAGACTTTACCCTTTTATTTGGTATGCAGGTTTATGCTAATCATAATCCATTGATCCCCAACACTGCTATTGTTTACATATAGTTATTAATGGGACAGATAATCTCAACTCTTCATGTGATGTGACTTTTACATGAATATCCCAGCATTTTAATACAAGGAGAGAAAATATTTGTATTTGGAGTTACACTTTGTTTGGGGGAAATAAGAATTCACTCACTTAACTTGTGAAGACAATGAAAGTGTACCAAAAATATAGACAGAATGGTGTTTATATAACATATTAATACTAAGAGAAGTGTTTTATATGCATTTATTATAATTCTACTAATTTGGCAAGAATAGGTCAAGCCTAATTTAAGTTTAATAAGTTACAAAGGTTAAAGTACTTTCTATGTTCTCTTCACCAAAATCTCCTTCCTATGCAAATAAAACCAGTATCATAGCTACAAATGCAATATAATCCCAATCTAATTATGCAACGATTCTGTTTAATTTCAAATGATCAGGAAAGAAAAAAAAACCTTTCACCGCATGCAAAAAAAGCATTTAGTTGTATAAATGTAATTAATAAGGTCACATGTTACACATGGTCAAGTACAAAGGAAATAATAAGTATTTCTTAAACAAATCACAGTAGCAGACAATTCACCAACACAATGGTTCCCTTTTCTGTATGTATTCTCTAATGACCACACCCTCAATGTAAATAATGATTGTTCATCCCTTCAGTCCCATCTCACCATACAATATTAACTTTTACATACAATTCTGTACAAATCTGTAGACCAGCCTGCTGGTCTGAAAGTAAAAGTAAAATAGATTGGAGGGTTACATGTGTAGCCATGGTTCACTGAGTGGAACCCCACATGTTTCAGGCCCCCATGTACATAGATACTGTAGAGAACTATATTTATAACCATGAAGTGATAAATATAGATTGCTGTTGGAAAAGACAGAGAGAATAAGAATGTTTAAAGAAATGACAGCGTGGGATTGGGAGATGAATACTTTTCATAGACACTGTACTGGTAATGCATTCCTAGTTTTTGTGCTGTAGTGTGGACGGCAATAGAAGACTCTGATGTAGATAGAACCCCATGTGACACATTAAGCAGCAATTGAAAAGTTATCCCTGGTATCCCCTGGGTTTGCCTACAATTACAAACAACAAAAAATCTAGCATTAGTCCTAATACTTGTGCAGTATTTACCAGGTATAACCAGGGATTGATGGACCACAGCAAAGATAAAAAGGAAGCTTTTTAGTATCTGATATACATCCTTTCACATCAGTCAAACATGCATGGCCTGCATGCATATAGTAGTACATTCGCACATACAGTACAGTATCCACAAAGACAATAACATGCACATACTGCAGAAACACAAACAGACAAGTGAGTCCTTGGGGGTGAGGATCTATTGTATATTGTCAGTCCTGGTACAAACGGGGCTTTATGCTGCTGCAGCTGTGGGGCTGACCTCAGTACAGCCAACACCAGGCCTACAGTATCACTGTTAGCTCTATACACAAAGTGACAGGAAGAGTTTACAGAAGCTATTCAACGATGATATGGGCAATAGGAATTTCTTGTTAATCTACTATGAGTTTCAGTCCTATTATAGCACCCTCACAAAACAAAATATGTCTAAAACTACAAAGTGCACTGAGTTCTGGCTGTAGTTAGTCATTTTTGGTAAATACTGTGCAGTCAGTGTGACGCCTGAATGTAGGCAGGGCAGCAGCAAACAGGAGGTTTACTCTTCTTGTCAGGTCCATTCATCTCAATCATAGTTGGCTAAATTAAGTTGGCTGACTGACTTCAATATATCTTTTGACTATTTGGTCCAGTAGCAGTCAACAAATCATCAATCAGTGATCCATCTGCCAGTCAGATCCTCCAAAATGGAACAAGCTGTGGTTCTTAAAATATTGTACCTTAAAGCTGCACTCATTGATTTTTAAATATTAACAATGGATCAAACAACTATGTGTAATGTTAAATTGGTCACTTGTAGTGACAAACCCACAGAGAATAATCACCAACTCTGCAGTTCCCCTCAGCTCTACAGAGCTTTTTAGCCTCTTTTAGCTCATTGTTTTGGATTTCCAGCCCACAGGTCCTGCTCTCCTTAACCCCCTTTCTAGCAGCAGCAGTTTTCAGCTAAAAGGCTCTGGTAAACCCACTGTATTCTACCTGCGCAGCACCAAATAGCAAACAGAAGAAAGCTAGTAACTAGCTGGCGAACATAATGGAGCATTTAGCTGCTATATTTTTCTCAGGAGTTGGTGGAGACCAAAAGCAGAGCTAAAAGAGAGTGAATATTGGACTTTTATTCATCAGGTGACAATAAACACAACTCCAAATGAATGCTAATGGTGCTCTGTGTCTGCTGGATGTGTAAATAGGCAACTGTTTGCTAACACGTTAGCCATAACAACCTCATAATATTATAATGTCAATGTTGTGTTTACAGCTTGTTACGCTACTAAACTCGGTGAATGCAGCTCTAAGTAACTCTTCTATGCAGCCTGTTGCAATGTAACATGCTCTTGAGCCTCTCCTGCTCATAAAATACTTGCATTATGGGTTTCAGCTTACCCATGTGTACCTAATGTGTAGGTGGGTTGCAACAAAGATATGGGTTAATCTGACCAAAGTTTGAAAAAAGTCCTAGATGAGAAAGCAAGTACATCACCACAAAATCTTACATTCATGATTAGTTTACAAGAGTATTCAAATTCAAAGAGTAATAAGTACTTAGTAAGTGCAGAGAACGGGCGGTTACATATGGCCAGCCATATGAACGCAGGCTTTGTGCTGTCTCATATGAGCAGCTGTTGACAGATTCATTTTGTCTTACAATAGCATTGAAATGAAATGTGGAAAAGAATAAGGAAATTTAAAAATAGAACATGTCATGGGTTATTTTAGACAACTGCACCATCTCCATGTGCTTTTAGTGGTTTCAAACAATCCTCCTCAGAGAGTACTTATGTGCAAAATAGTATAATAAGTATATATACACAGTGATCAAATAGCATCAAAATATAATAAAAGGATAAAAGCTTCAGTTCCAGGCTGATTTTGACTCAGTCTGTCTAGAGGACGTCTGCCCTCATTAAGTGCTGCATTCGGTGAGGCCTCGTCAACTCGGAAAATTAGAAAATAATGACAAATATAAAATCAGATAAAATCATATTTGACTTGTGTTGTTTTTAGTCAGAGGTAAATCCATCACATGAACTAGACCAGTGAAAAAGCCTCTGTGCGATGTAACTAATGGACACCAGGCATAAACTCTTCTGTTTGTTCCTGTTAGTAGCCTGAACATAATATAGGCTGTTAGATGTGTTTATACCTTATGATAGAGAAATCCAAATTATATGAATATTAACCAGATACTCTGTATCTAGTTGTCCATCATGTGATGTGTTCATGTGAAACACTGGGTTTCATCGTCTGATTTTACCACTGCTATGTGCCGTCCTGTATTTTGTTAGCTGATCAGGTAATACCTCCTGGTGGTAAACTCAGAAATGTTAAATTTTACGAGTTGACAAGGACCTCCTGAACGCACCATTATTTCAGTGTTGCACTAAAATTCCCACAGTGCAGTGGTCTTCAGGGTATCGTTCAAGTAAGTTGTGCACTTAGCACTGGTCAAAGTTTCACTTGGTGTGTTTCAGACTGGTCCCTTGTTCAGTAATGGACGTAGTAAATCCCTGTACAGTAAATAAGATTACTGAATAAGTTTAATAAATTTAGAACACTGATGAGTCAGTGACCTGTCACAGTTCAAGGCAGGATAATGTCACACCAGCAACATATTGCCTTAAAAAGTAATACACTGTACACCTGTAGTTGTATCTTGAAATAAAGTATGGGGCATCATTTTATATGTCATACTGTATATATATATATATATATATATTATATGCAATGTGTTCGCATGTATGTCGTGTCATCTCATTTTAGTGTGTAATAGTATCCAGCAGACATTTTGACTTATCGTAGTCTCTGTTGTATTCAAGTCATGACAGTGAGCCAGCATGAACAACACCAGGACGCTGAAATTGAAGCAGCTAAAGGGAATTCAGTCATCTTTCATTTTATTATGTACACCTGTGATGTTCCTGCTGTCACATATCAAATTGTCTTCTGTGAAAATGATCTATTACACTTGATGACACAGGGGTCTGCTGGAAGTGTTGAAATATCACTTGGAGGATGGTGAGCAAAGATACTCACTACTTTTTACAAATCATATGCAGATTTTCCAGGGGCCACTGTACTGACTCCATGAACCTACTGAACCAGAGACTGGTTTGACACACACCCAATGTAAAGGAAATGATTATTGTATTACTGTAAATTCTCAAACAGAATCGGGCACTTAAATTACAGCCCGGAAAAAATGAAGAAAAAATGAAATGACTGGTATCTGTACTATACAGACAATACATGCATTATTTCTAACAACAGTCATGCCTGTCTCTGAGTTTCTCCTTTTAAAAGAAAGACTCATCTCTCAGGAGGGAATTAACTCACTTAAAAAAAGTAATAAATGCTCTCAAATTAAAAATGTATGCACATGAATTAACAGAACATAACGTTAAACAATACTGTTAACATTTCAACAAATGTTTTATAGATGACAATACTGTTGAACAAGCAAAATCTGAAGTCTACTTAATAGTGTTTCTTTTGCACTCTATTAGGTACCTGACTGTCAGCTGCCACAGCATGCCAGTATTGCTGAAATGTAGCATCACAGTTGTATAAAGAGTGGTGAGGGGACGAGGACGAGGACAACTGAAATTAACATAATGTCCACACAGTATCAATATGAAGGAATTAATTCAGTATTTTTAGGCACTTCAACATCAAAACACAGCAGCCAGCCTGATGCTAACACTCTGGGTCTCCCCTGACTGGCCAGAGTAACAAGAAAACGTAAAGGTTCCTGCTGTTAAAGTAAGTTGACATGAATTCCAAAGTATTAATTGCTTATTTGTGCACATAAATGAAGTAATTTTAGAGCATAAATTACTAATTCCTCTGCATGAGTATAAAAGATGAGTACTTCTGATACTTGCCAGGCTCTGTAATTCTTACTCACTGTTGAATTCATTCTGGTTGATTCTGCACTTTGCCAATGTTAAACTGCTGTAAAGAAACTCAATACTTCCTGCAGATGTTCCACAATAAAAGCTTCCCAGGAAAGGGGAGGATTTATTCACCCTGGACTGCTGGAAGTGTTTTAATGTGAAACAGATACACAGAGGACAGGTTAAATCTGAATTCACAGCAAACATCGGGAACTGCGTATTAACACGGCAAACTGGACCAGATTGGAATATTTTCAAATGTACTTATAACACCAGTAACATTTGAAATAAAGGCCTGGATCTTTCTTCATTTACGGTAAAAAACAAAAGGCCCATCCACTATTTGAGAAAATACAGTAATCGTGTGTTACACACCTCCGACCACCTGATTATATATACTAGAAAGGCTATATATCTATATCATAGTAGACTTATTTCAAGCTGCGTGCACTGAAGACAAGTATGCACATACTTGCACATACACAGCCAGAGACAATCAGATGTCCTGGAATCATTAACCAGTTGATGGAGTCGTGTTGATGTATCTTTTAGCAAGTCTCGATGACCACCGGCTCAAAACTACCAGGCGTTCTGCTGGGAAAACACAGAAACACACGATCATTTAGAGGAAAGAAACTGGGTTGGTAAAAAGATACAGTAAATGAGTGTACTTGATGTTAAACAGCGTACCTGTTGGCGAGCTGTGTCCCGCTGAGGGCAGTGGTCCCATCTTTGCTGACAAACAGTCTCAAGTTGCTGTCTGAAGATTAACAAGGAATCCGGAAGAGAAGTTACCACTGTGTTTCACAAATATTGAGCTAAAACTAAATCCCAAAAACTGAAACTCTGTCCTACCTTCATTGTTGCTGCTGTCAGAAAAGTTCTGACTCTGGACAATTTTCTCCACAATGTCATCTGCATCAATACGGGTGTCATCCACACAGCTGGGCTGCCTCTCCACCGTGTCCTTCTTTCTCCTGTTGATGATCAAGACAAACACCAACAGAGAAAAGATTCATATCTCTGCAAGACGTAAAGGCACATAAAGGCTCTCTTCTTTCAGTGTAAATCCAATTTTACTGGTGGAAGTGAAATGTGTAAGGACTTCCTGGGCTGGTGAAGTTGGTTGGCACAGCAATATATATTATTATATTATTATTATTATTATTTATTGTTCAACAATACCAAGAGTCAACCGCCATGCCAGCAGCTCTGTGAGGCGGTACATAGGCACAGTGGTGCTTTGAGCTAAATGCTAACATCAGCATGCTAACATGGTTACAGTGACAATGAATATGTTATATCTATATGTTATGTTATATGTTTAGTAGGTATAATGTTTACCATGTTTACTATTCTAGCTGGCTGTACAAAAATTTGTGGCAATCCATGCCACTAGCATAGCTCGAAACCTAATTTACTTGGGTTTTGCTGCAATAAAGTACTATGCCAGCAGTTTGATTGATTTGATTGTTAACACATTCAATAATCAATCGAAATTTGCATCTCTATAACTGATAGAACCAACAGCCAAAACTATGAAAATAAAATGTTCTAAAAAAGCGGAATTATCCTTTAAAGGAATAAAACAGTCTTGATTATTAAATGTTATTTTAACTGTAAATAGGAATGAACACAAACTTTTTACAATTTGAAGTCTTTACTGTGAGCATATTTTAGATATTTTTGATTTTGTACTGGTTCACATTCAGTCTGAGGTCTTTCCACGTGACCAACAGAGCACATCACACACACTCCTCCTCTCAGAGTGGGATGAATTCCTGGAGAATGTCTGGCATGTAAGGTTACACATGCCTGAGATTCAGCCCTAGACTTTTAAACAGGCGATGGAGTCCAGCCATGCCTCACAGTGAGATCAACTTACAATCCTTGACTTTCTCAAACAAAATGGAAAACATGCAGGAGCAGGAGTGTTTTGTCAAAAGTGCAGGTGGGTGTGTGTATCTACCTGGAGGATCTGTTGGTCTTGAGGGCTGCTACAGAGGGTGGAGGAGGTCTCTCTGGTTTGGTGGGAGTTGCTTGTCTGTGCGGCTCAGTGGGGGTGGAGGGAGGTGGCTGGGAGGGGTGGGCACACCCACAGGAGATGCTGCTGCTGGAGGAGGCGTTCCTGTGGTGACTGAGGTCAGTCAGGCTGGAGCAGCGAGAGTGAGCTGTGCTGTAGCCTGGAGAACAAAAGAGGACAGGAAGGGGGAGGAGAAAAGAGGAGAGGAGAGGAGAGGACAGGACACGACAGGACAGGAAGGGGGAGGAGAAAAGAGGAGAGGAGAGGAGAGGACAGGACACGACAGGACAGGACAGGAAGGGGGAGGAGAAAAGAGGAGAGGAGAGGACAGGACACGACAGGACAGGAAGGGGGAGGAGAAAAGAGGAGAGGAGAGGACAGGACAGGACAGGAAGGGGGAGGAGAAAAGAGGAGAGGAAAGGAGAGGAGAGGACAGGACAGGACACGACAGGACAGGAAGGGGGAGGAGAAAAGAGGAGAGAAAAGGAGAAGAGAGGACAGGACAGGACACGACAGGACACGACAGGACAGGAAGGGGGAGGAGAAAAGAGGAGAGGACAGGACAGGACAGGAAGAGGGAGGAGAAAAGAGGAAAAGAAAGGAGAGGTGAGGTGAGGTGAGGAGATAAAAGGAAAGGAAAGGAAAAGGGAAAAGGAAATTAGATAAGAAGGTTAGCAAAGGAGTATGCAGTGTACCTTCACGTTACTATATTTTATAATGTGCAGCAGAAGCAGTTGTATAGTTTTTGCCTAAACCAAACCAAAAAGGATAATGTAGAATAACTGATATTTGTCATATAATTTTACAGTACTATGTCATGTACAGGCATGGCCAGATTAACATGCTAGTGGGCCACAGAGCTCCAAGGGCCTTATTAACCCCCATTCCTCCCACTATGTGTGTACAGCTTTTCTATAATGAAATACTACCTGGCTGCAGATTGGCCATGTGGTAATGTGATTGAACAAATCGGTATAGGAATATGCAACATATACCATCAATTCTCAATTGGTAATTAGTAGTGGAAATGTTTATTATTCTGAATTTATCACATTAATGATTATAGTACAGGTAATTCCACGCCTGTCAATGATTATATGCAACAAGCCTTATTGGAGAACTTACGGTAAGCAAAAAACTGAACTAATGAAGGTCTTAAAACTAGATTTTGACACAGGGCTCTTCTTTAAGACAGGTTGCAAAAAAACACCTTACGTTTTCTCTTTAAGTATGACACATAAGGCTTAATTTCTCCTTAGATGAGGGACTTACTTAAGGATGTTTCACAGAATCCCTGAACAGGTTTCGTTTGTTAAGGAAAAATGTTAAGGCATTTACTGCAGAGGTAAAATTCTACAGTTTCCATGGAGACCGTTTGTTTGCTTGCACTCGCGCTTGTAATACCTGTTATTGCCTCACCTGTTATCATCTCACAAAGTTGGGCTATAGATAGTAAAATATGGCAGAAGAGAAGAAGACAGGAAAACCAAAATGGTCAGAGGAGGAAAAGATTATACTTCTGGAGGAACACAATAAAAGAAAGCACATTTGAAGTACCTCGGCTGTTACTGACTGGAAAGATCCCAGTAGCATAAAACCGTAGAGCAATCATTAATTGGAAAGGAGTTGATCCAACTCTAGACGGTCAGATATTTTAGTTTAATTAGCACACACCAGATGACACAGTAACACTAGAGCCTTCAGGGCTCCTGGGCCAGTTGTCGACTTTTCCCAGTTTGTAATCCAGCCCTGTGTACAGGCTTTACATGGTTGCACAGTACAACAAATTGATTATGTTCCCCATCTATTAGTCCATCCAATCTCAATTTCTAGGACCCAGGTCAAATATTTTTCTAAATTTTTCTAAAAACACTCTCACGTTGCAGAGGTCATTCTATTAGAGCACCACCCTGGTCTTAGCACGAGGAAGTAAAACCTACTGACCTTGGTTGTAGCATGAGGAAGGAAAGCTCTCTGACCTGAGATCTTGCTGTGCTGGCTGGCATAGCTGGAGCTGCGGAAATGACCAGTGTGAAAGACCTCGTCCGGGCTGGACACACTCTCTCCCTCCTCAGACAGCCCTGCAGAACACAAACAGTAAACACACACACTGACACCTGACTGCAGGATATGAACCAGAGAAATTATCTGGTCATTGATGAGAGGAAAGAGAGATGGAGTGACATGCAACAAAGGTCTCCATCCAGACACGAACAAAGAACTTTCCTCTTTCCAGAAACAGAGTCTCTGTGACAGAATAACACGTTTTTGGTTTTGCTCTTTTCATGGGATTTGTTGACAATCAGAAAAACATAGAATAATGACTTCCTAATGGTAAATTTACATATTTACCTTTAATACCATTATTAAAGGATAATCTCATTTTATTACAATTTATTTTCATCCTTACCTGTAATAATAACATTGCCCTCACCATGTTAATTGCTGAAATCTGGGAACACAGCAATAACGCAAACAAGAAGTCAGATCAGACAAGAAACATGAGCAGGTTGTAGATTAACTCCCAGGTAAGGTTATTTTGAACCTATTGTTACATTACCAGTTTCCCTCTGCAATGAGAGATTATTAACAACAATTCAGTTGGAGTCACTTTCAGAAATAAAGTGGTTTAGATGATCTGGATAAACTGTTAGCCTTTTTACTGGTTTGACTGCTCTTGTTTCTTGCCCCGTCTGACTTAGCTGTTGCCGTGTCACTGTGCTCCCAGATCTCACAGGGAACAATAACATTGAGCAGTTACCTGAGCTTCGTACTGACGACTGTCTGGGATTGAAGGCGCGAGGACCCTCCATGATGCCTCCTAGTGGCTGAACTGTGGCATCAGTACTCTCACCCTTACAGTCCAGCTGCAAGGTGGGGTCCTCGTCCCCAATGGATACAGATTTGGCTGTGCTGGCAGGACTGGTGGTGAAAACACAAAAAATAATAGTATTTGTATTACAAAAAGCCACCACAGTCACATTAACTTTTTTGTGTGTGGGTCAGTCTGAGCTGACTCCCCAGGGGGATGCGAAGAGTTGAAGTGGAGGCACGGAGGGAGAGACATGAGGCAAAGATACTGTGTGAGGTAAAGGGACAAGTGCATGCTGGTGTTCGGGAAACAACAGAAAGTTAGATATTGAAGTTTGGCTGCTGATTGGCCGCTTATCAACACGGTCAACAGTTACAGCAGCAGTGGTGTGAAGGCAATTAAGGGACTTTAATACCCTTAGTAACCGATTAGTGCCTTTTGCACCACAATGGCAGTCATAACTTAGTCAAAAGTAAACACACTTATTAACACATGTTGTTAGATTGAGTGTAACTTACACTTTCATTATCTCTGATGTCCATTGTAAATGAACGTCCATAAATCACAGAAAAAAGACGCTTATAACTGCAGAACTTGCCTGAGAATCATCTCGTTTTTAAGTTTTCTTCAGTATCAAAATAATCCAGTGATAGCTCTCTGTACATCCATGGGTACACTGCAAACAGGAACTGCTAATAGTTAATTCAGCATACTTTTAATGGTGTCAATTTGCCAAAATGTAAACACATATAGACTAAAAAAAGTTGTGGCCCACAGCTAACTCCGTGGCAACATTATACTTCCAAATTATGGGAACTCTAGTTCTAAAACTAAGAGCATGATTATCCTCCAAATCAAAGTAAGACAAAGAACAATAATAGGAATAAAAAATCCATTGGCTTTTTTTGCGTTGTGGACACAGACAACACCCGGGTGGCGACTGGGGGTAGACGGAGGGTGTTGGAAGGGGTGCAGTTGTCTCAATTTTGTCTGAGGGATGTCAGACTTTGAAAACCCCTGACAAAGAGGAACTCACGTTTTAAAGCAGGGATCCCCAGACAGAAGAGTCATCCCAATTATTACCTATAAAAAAACACAGATGTGTTACTAAACCTCAGTGCTGATCAGCTCAGTGTGTGTGTGTGTGTGTGTGTGTGTGTGTGTGTGTGTGTTTGCCCTGCCTTTAGGATAGAGTTGTCCTGTCGAGTGTTTTTGGTGTCATAACCCTCCAGGATGCAGCAGCGAACTGTGGAGCCTGAACCAGCGAACTCTGCAATGTTGAGATCAGCAAAACCTAGCTGGAGACAGACAGACAGACAGACAGACAGACAGACAGACAGACAGACAGACAGACAGACATGAGAATACAACAGAAAGTGAAACCATTTAAGATGGAAAGTGGAAAGTTATATACAGATTTAGAATGAAGTCTAGGTCAAGTCTGGTCCACTTCTTTTTTTATTTTGTTCCCTTCACAGATCTGAATCAGCAGGAACGGTTCTTCTTCCTATGAGATGTTTTAACATTATTTTGGTTAAGATCTTCGTTGCTCTGTCAAAATACCCATGTGTGGTATTGGACAGCTTGCCATGACATTTCTTGAGTTCATTCATGCTTCTTAAACCTTGTTGATTCTGGACATCCCATGAGCTTTCCTTGAGTGCCATTCTCAGGACAAAATGTGAACATACAAAGCTACCTCACAAGAGGATATTTGTAGCCTGACTACTGGACTTAGCCTGCTTATCAGACTGAACTGCCATTTCATTTTACTTCATTATTCAGTCTGACATCTTTGTTCATGTTTGACGGTGTCTGTTTGTGAGAGGTGCTTTACTTCACCAGTAGGGAGTGACATATCTGTTCTGTCAATGTAATTTTCAGTCAACACAGAGGCTGAGGTAGCGTTTGCTAGGAGTAGTTACAATAACTTTACATTTGTCATGAAAATGGAAGAAATGTGTCTATTTGTTAGAGTTATTTCTGTAAGTCCAATTACAACAACATGTACTATACAGCTGTGTTAACCTTGTCCACCCTTGTCGCAATTTTTGTTTCATTTTTCTGTCATTAGTTGTCATGGATGTAGCATAATGAATGCCACTATCATTTTAGAGTCCTTGCTTCCATTTATTAGGGGCACCAGGTTATGTAAATATGTAAATCAGACTCAATATGAGAACCATGTCATGAACTGGCACATGGTCCAAGTAATGGAGCTGACAGATTATATCAGTTCTGAAACAAATACAATTCAATGTGCATGAACCTTTCATACTGTATTTGTTTATGCAGCACCTCACAACAACCACAGATATCCTGAGACATTGACAGAGTTAAGATACTTTAAGGCACAAATATGGTCCATGCAAGTACGCCAATGCAAAATTGTCCATACATACAGATGCACCTTTGGAGGTAACAAACATGAAATTTCTCTTGCGTAGGTCAAGGCATCTGTTTTCGCTATCTTGCATGGCCCATGTTTGTGCCCCAAGTCTGTCTTGGTCCATCCATTCTCTGTGTTGTGAACTAGTGCATATGTCTGTGAGAGAAACATTGCTGGTTCCTTCTCTGGCTAGCTGCTGTTATGAGAAACAGTTTGCGTGCTCTGCCACATCACAGAATGGGTGAGCACACCAGACAACAGGAGCTGTTAACCAATGCTGATGAGTGAACAGAGTAGTCCAAAAGACCATCACATTGTACTCCCTCGTGGCAGGGTTGAACAGCTGAGGGCTCATCTTTGGTGGGATGTATTTCCACCAGCTTCACGTTGTTGTGCTGGTGTAGTAGATGTTTCGGAAGGTTTGAGGTTGTGTTTTCGCAGTAGAAAGAGTCTTATTACCACTATCTGCACACAATTTACATTTGACAACCATGTTCTTATCATCTTTCCTCCTGACAAAATCAAAGTAATGGGAATATTTCCAGCTGCTGAATGTAAGCATTTCCATCTAGCTTTCTGCTTGGTGCACATGTGATGGTTAACTAACACTTTACGCGTTACTGCCCAAAACTGCTTCTAAGCAGCTACTGCCGTGTTGTACAACTCCGGGTATTCAGACACCAGCATTATCAGCTCCTCCATCACTCTTCTTTGTGACCCCTGATGCCCACCCCCTTCTATTACCGCTTCATTCCCCTACTGCCGTGATCAAAACCGCTTCCCCTCTGCCGCCTTCCCGTCATTGAAATGACAGGAGGTAGTGAGTTACTGCACGGCCATGTGAAAACCCCTTTAGTCTGTTTAACCATATACTCTTAACTTTACTGGCTGTGAAGCACTTTGAATTAACTTATACATTTCAACATTTATTTTATCAATCATAACTTTGACTGATTGTCCTTCTCACTGTGTTTTAACAGAAGGCAGTGCAGACAGTACCAAAGTCCTCCTGTGACAAACACACTGTGCACACATTACTCATCAGAGAGGGACCCTAGTAATTAAAGTGGAAAGATAAAATGATCCCTATAATCAGGTTGTGACATGACAATATTCCAAACCTTATGTACCCTTATGTAGCTGGAACAGCTGATGCTTTAAACTACACTGTTGAAAACACAGTGTGATCTCTTACTGGTCACTTCATACAGTCATTACCCTCTGACTGGGCCCTGTCACATGACCCTGTGATGTTGACATGGTTGGTATTTAACACAGCTTTTACCATTAAGTAAAGAGGTAAAAATTAAACACCAAGTATGGTTTACATTTTGCATTACATCATCATTTGCAAGTGCCTTCGTCATTTCAAGTGTTCATTGCAAGAAAAAATGCAATTTTTAAACACACTTCTAATCACCCAAAACAGCTCATCCACAATATACCAATTAGACAGACTGCGCAGAAACTGCAATACTGTTACAGAGTTCCAGTCTAAAGCTGTTGAAATGAAAGAGCATTTGCAGCACAGGCGTTACCCTATGGCATATACCAGTGGGGGCTGGTCCACAGAGGCAGAGGAGGTTGCTCCTCCTCTATTTTTGAGAGGCAAGAGGGCGATCAAAATATAAACTCCCACCCTTGGATCCATTATCCAATAGATTTGAAATCCTGTTCAATCAATTGTCCAATGACAATTGTACACCTATTCTAGGTCACTCTCAGAACCCATCAGGCTATCCTCTATTTATTTCGATTTGAATGCAGATAAATAAATAAAAAGCTAATAATAAGCTAATCTCTACTGTTCCAAGATTGATAAAAAGCTAAATCGAGATTAATCCTAGCTTGACTATATGTGTGATGTTTTTATGTTGTTATTGTGTGTTTTGTGTACCCATTTTGACTCTGATGAAGACACAGTAGTGTCGAAACGTTTGTCTGTTTGCACTATTAAAGGCACCCTTTTTTCCCATTGGAAGTTTGCTGTCCTCGAACTGAGAAGCACCTGATACAGCTGCAAATTGTTAGAACATGAGCGGAGTAGCCTGTTTCACTGCTAAAGTCTGTTTTATAAAGGAAGCAGGGGACTCTCAACTTTATGAGTTCACAGGTTAGCTAAACTGGGCTGAGCTGGATTAAAGATGAGTTTTCATATCTTGTGTATTTTACTGGTTGTTCACATAATCAGAAAATAAACTTACCTTTGAGAAGGCCTTTCCTCCTTTGAGCTCCTGCAAAGATAGAGAGCAAAACAATGAAGGGCCAAATAATTCAATTCAATTCAGTTTTATTTATATAGCGCCATATCGTAACAAAGTTATCTCAGGGCACTGCTAACTGTCCATGTCAGACTGCTAACACAATCTTTACAGTCATATCCATAAACATATTACACCACATCATACCAATATGTAACCTGGAGTTCAACCCTGGGGCAGGTGCTGTGGGACAAACCAGGTATACTGTTCATTACTTTCATCATGCAGCATGATCATTCCTGCATTATTGGGTAGTGTGGGGGAAAATGGCATTGACTTTAAATTCATAACCCTAAGAAGCAAAGAGAGGTAGCTGCTAGGAATTGTAGTTTACCTTGCGTACAGAGACCCTGCAGATGCACGGGTCCAACACTCCAGAGATTGGATTAGCACTCATTTTACACACGAAAGAGAACTTCTTCCTCCAGCGAACACAGTTCTGCTGCACCTCCTCCCTGCATGCACGCACATGCACACACACACACACACACACACACACACACACACTGATCAGGTAGACTGTCTGGGAGACAAATATTTGACAAAGCATACAGTTTGGAGTGATACTACATGTATATAGGTGTAAACAGATACCTCAACAACATCTCTGACATAATAAAACTCTATAATCCTTGTCATGCTCTAGAGCAACTGTCTTACTCCAGGCCCCCAGGACCCTGGACCCCCTACTCCTCCATTAATGGTATCCCTGGTTGCACCTTTTTACAGGAGGATGCACCCGCTTGTCATTACTGATTCAGGGCCTTTTAGCCTTTTCATGCTCTTCCTATCATTTCCAGTCTCATTTGATATCTCATTCTTGAGCTGTGTCTCAATTCGCTTGCTCAACAGACTTGCTATTTTGAGTGCGTTCACACTGACAACTATGGTAAAATTCAGTGCACTATGAGTACCCGGATGGTGTACTCAAAACGGTCAAAAAGTTGAGTGTGGAATGCTGCACACTTCTCACCCTCAATGGTCACCATCTTGGCTATGTGGCGGCCGAGGAAGCTGCAGGGGTTGTGATTGTTACGGTGAACGTAAAAAGCACATTCATTTTTATTCATTTATAATAAAATTGAAGTCAAGTGAGCAAACACCACCTATTTTGCTGGGCGACAATCGTAAAGAAGCGGTCAAATGTTGAGATCGTCCGTCCATTTCTGTTAAGTGCACATCGGCCCTGTTTGATTTGAGACAACACTACCCTGTTGAAATTAACGCACTACCCAAGTAAGTACATAGTGTACACAGTGTACTACATGGAAGTGTACTAACAGAAGTATCTGAATTGAGACACAGCACAGTTATCCATAATTTTGAGAAACAATCATCATTGCTGTAATAGACTGAAAGAGACAATCATGACAGGTAGCAGAACTTAAAAAATGTCTTTACACAATCAATTATAAGAGCTGAAGTCAGTACCTTTAGGCATTCTTTTCCAACATTAGCTTTAACATTATTAGAGGAGCTTTTCCCACTCCACTTATCTGAAGGGTGACTTGAAGTTTACAGCTCTTGAAATAACAAGCCTGGAGGCTCCCAGCTGCCTGGGAGAGGCAGAAATTGGCCAAACAGGTTCTGCCACTTCTTTTCTTACAGCCTACCTGCCTTCACAAACACACCATTGTACAGCAAGTAGATACAAGCAACACTTTCTCACTCTCACAATGAAGCTATGCTTTATATAGCGAGTTGGTCACAGTCAAAGCAGTACCAAACAGAGGTTTCTATTTTTCTCCTCACACACACACACACACACACACACACACACACACACACACACTCTATGAGCGCAGTTGTTATAACAAATTAATCAAAGGCCATAGTGTAAAAGAGCTTTGCTTGATTTCAGCTCAACATTTCCATGATTATCCTGTACACTACCCTAACTGTAACTTCACTACAGTACCACCTTGGCACCACATAGCATCTGCAATTGTCTGTTCACATACTTGTAGGAAATAGTCACTTGTGTTGAGTGTATATTGACGTGTTTAACATGAACACTAAAGTGCTGCTACAATTGTGTTTGGGTTTAAAACTCCCACTTGACAAATTCTGTCCTCCTATTGGTTACTCTTTGTTTTTTTTCTGATGGAAGAATCTGAGGAATGAGACAGAGTTGCAAATGAGCCTGACATACACACACTTGCACAAGCAGACACATGCAGACACACACACACACACACACACACACACACACACACACACACACACACACACACACACACAGTTACAATCTCCTAACCCGGCCATTACTTTTTTAATAATCCCAGCACACACTTAGTGGGGAAAACCTAAACCCTGAACAGGGTCAGTGGTGGAAGAAGTCCTTAGATTCTTTACTTAAGTAAAAGTAATAATACCATAATTTAAAAAGACTCCATTACAAGTCTTACATTCAAAATTTTACAGCAACAAAGTGTTCTTAAAGTATCAAAAGTTAAAGTACTCGTTTAAGTGCTCATTATGCAATGGCCCATTTCAAAGGTTTATGTTGCCCTTGAGCAAGGCACCGAACCAGCTAACTGCTTGGAGTGCCTGACTATATGGCAGTCCCACTCTGACATCTCTCCACAATGATTAATGCATGTCTGTAGGTCCTGAATGTGTGTGTGTGTGTGTGTGTGTAATGAGACAATAACAGAGTGAAAAAATGAAATTTAGGGATTAATAAAGTACTTCTTCTTCTTCTTCTTCTTCTTCTTCTTTTTTAACTGGAGCAAATTTTAGCTACTTTATTACAGACAAAAAGTTCATATTAATGGACCATGTTACTGTACTTTGTCTTACCTTCATTTGGGGGGTAATCATGCTCTAAGTTTAAAACTAGTTAGCGAGCTGGAAATAGGAAGTATGATGTTGCCATGGAGTCAGTGAGTTAGCTGTGGGTTTCAACTTATTTGTTTACTTTTTGGCCAATTGGCACCATTAAAAGTCTGCTGAATTAGCAATTAGCAGTTCCTGTTTGTAATGTACCCATGGATGTACAGACAACTACAACTGGATTACTCTGATATTAAAGATTAAAAAATGTGATGATTCTCAGGCAAGTTCTGTAGTTATAAGGAGCATCTTTTTATGATTTCTAAGGAGACTTATGAACGTTTATTCGTGACGGACATTGGGAATAATGATATCCTTGACTCTGAGAAGGAGTATGATGATTGATGCAAATTGCGGCAGTCGGGCACTAAGGGTTTTAAAGTACCTTAACTGCCTCCATGAGCAGCTGAGCGTGTTGATACGCAGCCAGATCAGCTTGGGTTTTTTGCTCAAGTATGGAATCACTTTGAAATAATTAACAAATAAAGTTAAGGGTTTTTTATCACTGGCTCACTCACATGCTCTCTTGACTGCCATCGAAAATTAAATAAATGTCAATAAATATTACAGGAAATTCCCATTTCTAGTTGTAGTATTGATAAAGCTGGCATCCAATGTTTGCTTATTGTATGAGTAAAGCTGTACAGACGTTGTAGCAGCCTGAGGCTCGTCTTTTACCAGTCAGTGATCTTCAGCCAGTGGTGTAGTGGTGTCTTAGTAGGTGAGTATACTGTGGTCAGATGGCACATTTTGCATTGCAAGGCCTACTTGTGATGAAGTATTTTTATAATGCAGTATTGCTACTTTCAGGATCTGGATACTTCCTCCACCACTGATCAACACACCACCTTGGTGCTGCAGCCGCCGGTCGTCATCTAATGTTATGTCCATCTCATCTTCTCCTTCTGGAGATGCTTTCCCTTCAGTAAGCAGAGGGGCATTTGTTCCCCAAGTTTGTCCTTAAGACAAACGGGGGTACTAATGTCTAGGAGGAGGCCCCTGTCAGAGAACAAAAGTCTCTGTGCGCAAAAAATGCAACAGATTACATAAGAAATTTTAATATGATTGCCTGCAGCAGTACTCTGAAAGATGTACACTGATCGTATCTTTGGCTATGGTAAATCCTCCTGCCCAGAGGTGGGTATACACTATATACCTGTATATACACACCACTTTACCTCTGCGTTCAGCCCATTCGAATTCTGCTTCGATAGTTCCTGGCCTATTAGAAAAAAGAGTGACAGGAACTTTGGTCCTGGACCTAAATTTAGATCCTGGTTCCTCTTGTGGAAATGCAGGTAAAGTTCTTGAGTTCCTACAAAGTTTTCTGGGTTCCTGGAAAAGTTCCCACAGTGGAATAGGGCTATTAGCCTAACCAACCGTATCTATTTTTAATCTTATTCCTAAACCCAACCCTCTGATTTGGTGGGCCAATCACAGCTAGGGCTGCAACTAACCATTATTTTCATTATCGATTAATCAGCTGATTATGCTCTAATCACAGCACTTATATGCACTCTCTGTCCCACTATAACTAGTCCACTCAGACTCTCTGTCCACTGCACTCCTCAAAGTTTTCAAAACGTTTTGAGGCTCTGCAGTCACAAAAGGGATTACTGGTGCGTTATTAGTGATTAATTATAGTAGATACAACCTTTTTTTTTTTTTAACAACAATGCTAACCATAACCATAACTCATAATGATGTCATCATTCATTTTATTGCATTGTTGTGCATTTTCTGTAGTGTTCACTAACTGCTAGCCCTGACAGGGGAGCGACCGCGCCCCCACACCCCCTAACACTTGACCAGTGAACATACACATTCAACATGTATCTGAGTAAGCGTCACCTCCGTGGACATGGATCTCTCCGGAGGTCTGCCCTCCTGCAGATGGAGACTCACCAGCAGCTTCTTCTCTGCTGCAGCTGCTGATTTAGCTCCTTTCTTCTGTTCCTCACACAGTTTATCAGGACTTTTTCATGTGACATTTGTTTCTACTCTTTAATGGATGCATTTTGAAATAATGTAATGAAGTACAATACTTGCAATTAAAAGTACTTAAGGTATCACCAATTCATCCAGTGGGGACTATGAATGTCAATTCATTTAATAGTTGTTGAGATATTTCAGATTTACCTACTGGCCGACATTGCTATATCAAGAGCAACTGTTGGGTCTCTGTAAATATAAAGAGTCGGTCTAGACTTGCTCTATTCGAAAAAGTGCCCTGAGATAACTTTGTTATGATATGGCGCTATATAAATAAAACTGAATTGAATTGAATTATAATAACAATAAACCTTTATATGTAAACTGTCAGTGGAAAAAATACTTAAAGAACCAAGTCTCCCACTCCGCTACCCTAGGAAACTAAATCAAGTTTAGAGCATACAGAATCCAAAAGTGAACTGACACAGGCTTGATTCATTATCATAGTATTACAGGCCTGTTCATCACACTAAATGTGTGTTCCTGGGGAGAAAACCTCCTTAAACAGTGACTTCTAATGCCAATCCTGAGGTGTCTGACATGAAAACTTTAGGAATTTCTACATTAATAAATAGCCTACAACAAGAGATACTGTGCACCTCACCATGATACTAATTTACAGGTACTACCACTTTGTAATAAACTTCAGAAATGTACCACACACGAATGTCCTGAAAATTTGCTTAAACCAGATGTTTGGTGTTTGAGAATGTAAAGGAATGGTTAGATATTTTGGGAAATACGTTTATTTGCTTTCTTACAGAGTTAGATAAGAAGATCGGTACCACTCTCATGCCTGTATGGTAAATATGACGCTAGACCCTCGCTGCTTAGCTTATCTAAGATTAGGAAGTCTGTTGGAAGGTCCCTCCTGTTTGCCTGGAGACCTCGGTGTGATGACAAGACTATAGAACTGGCCCGGCCAAAAAATACTTCTAGCAAGTAACTCCCCATACAACCACGACTTGTCGTTTTTACGTTTCGGTTTTTGTACGGATTAAACAAACGAGATATACCACATTAAGTAGTGAACTTTAGAGGTACAGGTAAGTGGACTTTTTTACCTTTGGACAGTCTTTATGCTAAGATAAGCTAATTGCCTGCTGGCCTTTAGCCAACAGATATGACAGTGATAGGTTAAATGGTGGCTTGGAGGCCCTTACATTGTATAAAATATGCAGTCAAGTACAAGATATGACAGGCAAATATGAGATAAACAAGGCCAATTCCCTTTTATGCTGGCAATGTAGACACTGTACTAAATGTAGGTCAAATCAGTGAACCTGTAAGTGCTTTGGCAGAAAATGCATTGTGTTTCTTTTAAGACTCAGTGCCTTTTCATGCTTGTAGAAGAAGAACCTTGTAGGCTTTTGAAAAAGACTTATACTATACTGTGAAATGTTCTATTGACATAATCAGTTAGTTGTTGTGTTGTGCTGTGGAGCTGGAGGTCTTTATTGAACCTCTCTCAGCTGTTGTTTGTCTGTTGTGTAACAGTGCCTGATGTCGTGGGCAACGCCTGTGCTCTATTGAACTAAGTATGGGAGAGGAATTTTTCCAAGTGTGGCTGCTCTCAGTGCATCTCTGATTTTGCTGTTGGCAGCAGATGGAGAGGATCATGACTTTTGACCAGCCCCAGTACAAAAACATAACCATTCTAGGCAGAGTACATTGAAGACATTAAAAAGTGGGCTGTTTTTCTCATGCATTTTTTATGTGTTGTCTGTTTGGGTTAGTACATCACCTACAGCTGTAGATTTGTGTGTAAGAATACAATGCTTAGATGCTGGAAGAAGGTGTCTGGCATAATATTGCGCAGATCGGAGCGTATGAATGATTTTTCTCGGTAAGGTCCATGTAATAAGAGGTAATAAGGCCCTTATAAGTCCTTATAAGCAGTCTATTAATTGTATAACACGTTTCTTATAAGTGCTTATAAATGTCTTATAATCTAACAATAAACATGTTTATGATGCTATTATTAACACTTATATAGTCTTATTAACACATAATAATGTTAATAAGCATCCTATAAGGGCCTTATTACTATTAACTAATGCTTATTACAAGAACCTCATATAAAGCGTTACCTGTTTCTCTCATCATTCCCTGTATCTTAGCTCCAGCACCTCAAGCAAGCCTTTATTTGATAAGATCTAATCTTTATATATTAGACTCAATCAGTTTGTTCACTTCCTAATCTGTGCTTTTATCATGCCATTCTTCCACGAAACAAAGGCCACTACCAATAGGGCCACAACATTTGCCTTCTTTCAAACAGATGCAAGGGGAAGTTATAGGGAACGTATAGGGAAGTTAGGTCACTGTCAGCTATAAATACCTGGTGTTCACTCTAACGTAGTTATTTGCATGCAGGCAAATGCACTGACGCAGAGCCATATCTGCTCGTTGTCATTTTAGCACTGACCTACAGATTTTAGTGATTACTTAAAAAGGTTTCACTCTGCTTGGCCCGGATATCTGCCTGAACTGTTGATCCTCGTGGAGGAACCTCCTGATTGTTCCTGTGTCCAGGTTACAGGCTAAAGGGGACAAGGCTTCTACTCTGCAGCTGGCCTAGAGAGAGTCTGAGACAGTCCTTTCTAAAATCTTTTTCCATTTCATCCTTTCATCCTTGCCTTATCTGTTATTTATTCTGTTTATCTCGCCCTCTAGTGGATGTATTTTTACCATTTCAAATCAGTGTTCTATCTTTCAACTGCTTATTTCTTTCCTTGCTTTGCAAAGTGCTGTTATAAATAAAGATTACTATTAAGTGAATACACCAGTGTTTTTGCATGTTTTGGACAATTTACTACAATTCACATAAACTTTACAGCATATTTCCCAGACAGCCACTGGTTTCCATTAATTTCACTATAATATGAAAATCAACCTCCACTGGCTTGAAACATGCCTTGTTTAGGTAATACATCAAATATGCTTTAAAGGAGAGGTTCAACATTTTGGGCTTGCTCATTTTATTTTCTGTGCAAAGTTGGAGATGTGTGGTGATTAGCCTAGCTTAACATAAAGGCAAACAGTTAGCCTCGCTCTCTTCAAAGTGAAAATAAAAGAAGCTTACCAACACCTCTAAAGTTCACTTATTAACCCGTTTATCTTTTTTATTTAATCCATACAAACAATAGTAAAAGAGACAATTGGGTCAATTGTGGTTTGGGGGAGCGGTACGTTCTGGATCTATTTCAGGGCGAACAACAGCCGGGCTTCCTGAAGTCTTGTTGTCACAGTGAGGTTGCCAGGATTAGTACCCCTGAGCTTGTACCAAGACCTGAACCTGTGCTCACTGACCATATCCGTCAACCGCTATTGCTGGAGACCCTGCACTGTACTGGGCAGATTAATAAACTGTTGTTTGTCAAGAAATAGCTGCAACACAGAACTCCCTCTACAGCCACAAACATGTCATTTTTACATTTCTGTTTGATACAAAATAAAAGAAATTAGATACAATGTGTTAATTACAGGCCTGTCGCAATTATTACATGATCGCCTGACTGCCATCATTTTGCATAATCATCAGATTCCACAATGAAGGAAAGTTTTACAGTTAATTATTATTTATTATTATTATTATTATTATTATATATTATATAATTATTATTATAAAGAGTCGGTCTGGACCTGCTCTATTCGAAAAAGTGCCCTGAGATAACTTTGTTATGATATGGCGCTATATAAATAAAACTGAATTGAATTGAATTGAAATTATTATTTACATGCTGATTTGCTTCTGTTCTTAATATATAAAGTTTAATCCAGGTCTGCTCTGAATAATTACAATGATATTTTCTTTGTTTGTTACCTGTAATGCAAAATAAAGAAATACATGCATGTCCCTTCAGAACCAACTGCAGACACTTAACGACACTTTAGGGCAGTGAGTAGCTGCAGAGAGAAGCGGCACAGTTTTCCCACTGAGTTCCCACTGAGAATATACAGAGAGAAACGGTGGTCTTTTCTTTTTGTTTTCTTTTTGTTGCGTTATTTTTGTATGAGGGAAAGTGAATCAATAAGTCCTTTTGCTTTCATCTACAAGAGGAGTCGGGGTGAGCTGTGTGGATATAGCATTAGAAACACATGCTGACCTAAGGTTTACACTCTGTACCAAGTTCTGGATCCTACAGGTGCATTTCCATCAGCTGTTGAAGCAAATAAACTGTTTACCTGTGCACGAGGTTCCTTACTGCTGTTGGGCAGGTTCTTTTGTTTCAGCTCATATGAGACCATGTTTGTTGCTTTCCAAAGCAAGATGACGACAGAGTGACAATAACAGGTCTCTTTATAGTGCAGAGTCTCACCAATGGGTGCAGCAGTGCATTTGACAGCTCTGGGGAAAGTTTTGCTGGAGATCATTTACAGACTGTCCTTTGCTGCTTCATTTCAATAGCCTATGTTTAAACCCAGTTTCGTTCCCATCACCTATTTGTGGCACAAACCGTTTATGGACAAAAGGACAAAAACACCTCAAGCGAGTTAAAAACCTTTTTAGTAATATTGTGGAAGTTTTGTCGAATATTGTCGCTTCCATCTAGCTTTTCTAATTAGATCATTTGCATAAAAATGCTTTTATGGAAACATGGCTTTGTGTTTCCCCGCTTCATATTAACTTTTGAAAATTAAAATCAAGCGTCCTTCTACATTAATTAACTGTCTTAAATCAATTTTTTGTTACATAAGGTCGGCCTACACAACAGTTTTAGAACAAGCTATTTAAAATAAATCAATGAGAGCCAGAGGTGAAACATTGTTTCAGAACGTGCACATGTGCAAACTATTTGAAGACACTCTTTACTTCACTCCTTTGTCAACGACCGCATCATTTTGCCATTCAAATTAACAACATGGTTTTAGGTCAGGTTGCAAAGCTAAACACAGCAGCACAGTTTAAACTCTCTGCAAGCTCATTTCCTAACTGTACAGAAAAGAATGAAAACCACAGGAGGAAATACACATTTGAAAAAATGTGAAACATTAAGGAAAGCTCTACATGGGTTAAAACATGCAAACCTTTGGTGTGGTCCTAAAAGGCTTGTTGGTTATTCCCTTGAACGTGCAGACCTGTCATGGCACATCCCCACAGCTTACTCATATTAAGCCACAAATGTAATTAGAGTGAGTCTTACTGAAGTCATGCCAGTGAGGTGTATATACTGATGGATAGAGGATAATTAAAGGGTCAGTTCACCCAAACTACAAAAAAAAACCCAACATATTTTCTCAGTGACATCGAGATAGGTACAGGTGTTGAGACATCTGTCTGAGATTTCTGCAACTTTTTTTGGACACATTGTCCTAGTTACTCTAAATAATCCACAGCCATCATAGTGCTTGCTCATGGTGGGAACTGTTGGGTCTCTGTAAATATAAAGAGTCGGTCTAGACCTGCTCTACTCGAAAAAGTGCCCTGAGATAACTTTGTTATGATATGGCGCTATATAAATAAAACTGAATTGAATTGAATTGAATTGAAGAGTTTTTATTGGAATTATTTTCTACCAAAGAATAGTTCCTGTGTTTTTGTAGTTTTAGTGAAGTGACCCTGCAGAGGTCTAGACGTTTAGAGAAGCTAATCCTAGCAGGAGAGTGAATGATCTTTGCTCCCTCAACAACCCCAGGTGCGCTTGAGCAAACCACTTAACCTCAACATACTCCCACAGAGAAGCTCAAGAAGAGCAGCAGAAGGCTATGGTAATGCTGGGCAGATCCCAGTGTGAACGTATGCCAGGGTGGAGCTGAGAAACAGCACAAAGGCAAGTTTCCCAGGAGACATGAGGGTGAAACAACACATAGTGTACTAAAGGTTGAACTGCAAGACATGCAGTTTCATACTAGTTTTACAGCTGTCACCATCCAATGCACTCTCTCTTCCTTATCTGAGATGGACAACTAACAACAAACAGAAGTCAATTATCCACTCCTTTGTAGCACAGTGTGTCTACATAATCTAGTCCTGCTCTATTTCTAGAAAACCTCAAAGTGTCAACTATTGAAATGGAAAAGAATGACATTAACTTATGTGGAGGCAAGGTCAGTTTGTTTTCAAATGGAAGCACATTAGACAAAAGTGTGGATTGCATGCAGTAGGAGGTTTTAGTGAGTTACAACAAGGAAGTGACAAGTTGTTCTAAATACCTGGATGACAAGATGGCAAAGTCCCCGCCATCAATCAGCCGGATCTTGCAGAAAAGCAATCCATTGACGAAAGGCACTGCTGTAAGCTCCTCCAATGTGAAATGCACTTGAAACTTGAACTTCTTCTTTTTCATCAGAAAAGACATTGTTCCCAGCTGCTGATGAACGCCAATAAATGAAAAATAAATAAATATAGTGTATTTGGCTTTAAAGTGGGAGCTGAAAATCCTTTGCTTCAAGGTTAATCATTTCTGAAGAATTGTTTAGACCTGGAATTGAAAAAAAAAATACACTTGTTGAAGTTATCAACAAGATGAACTCGGTTTCATTTGCAACTGCGTGTAAAGGTTTTTGCAGCAATGACAGCTGTGGAAATCGTGTGGTCCGTATATTTTTTTCTACCCCACATTGCAGATAAAAGACAACACCTCCTACATAGGCGACCATTACAACTTTGGGTGATGGATTTGGTGTTTCTGATAGTTTTAGACACTCTCTCTAAAAACCCGTATGTTCGCTCGTCTTTTCTCTAACATTAACAGACTCTCCCAGTGCAGACAGCTGCCACGCAAACACCGACGCCACTCTGCGGCTCATTGTAACTCATATCTTTCGTGTAAACTTCCACCAAACCTTACCGTTCCGTCGGTCTGATGCGCCTCATACTTGGTAAAACAGTACAGCTGTGTACCGCTGCAGAGGACTGGAGTCTGGGGTTCTTGGCTGTTTTCTCAGCTTCAGTGCGTCTTCACCAACTTTTCCCTCTCCAGTAGAGTTTAACTACAGTCAGTCACAGCGGAGCGGCTCCGTGAACGTCTCAGATCTCACGGGGCCAAGTTAGGGACCGTCCACAAAGACTGAGCAGAGGTCTGTAAGGAAGGAGATACGAAATATAACATATGTGCATTTCTGAAAATGTCATAGATGTAATGTATACATACATGTACACGTGCTGGAATCACATATATGACATATATCAGAATGCCATATGTCCATATTAAAAATTGGAACAATTTCATATAAGGACAGTATGTTATAGCCTAGTAGTGTCACATATTAAAAAAGTATAAAATTATATTTGTCAGTTTCATATATTTGGCATAGATTTTATCAAATACGCTTTCATATATGTAGTTTTTTCTCAGTGTGACATGATGGCAGCTTATTGCTGTCACGCCAGAAAAAGAAAAACAGATCAGTATCACGTTATAACGTGAAGTTTGTTATAACAAGATGCTTTTCACGTTATAACAAGATATTTTCATGTTATTACAACATACAAACTTATCGCGTTATAACAAGAAACTTTTCTTGTTATAACAATATACTAGGCTATTTATCTTGTTCTAACGTGAAACGTCAACTGCGGACTGGGCCCCATGAGTCAAGGCCTGGCCACCAGAAGCTCCCCTTCCAGGTCTGGCTGCAGAGGGGCCCCAGTTTCCCTGTTCCGTGTATGGTCCTGCAGCTCCTTCTTGGCCGATTCATGTGGGGTCTGTGAATCGCTCTTAGTCTCTCCCCTTGGAAGAGATATTACCCCTGTGGGGTATATATATATATATACATACACATACATACATCTATATATTTATATACTGTATATATTCAGGTTTTCGCAGTACAGAAAGAACGCACACTGGAATTTTTTGAGAAAATGCTTTGCAGCGCTATTATTACAGTAGTAATAGTAGTTTCAACAGAGTGAATTAAGGACACATCACTAGGATAAGGGACACCTTGATATAGAGCCACAGAACCATAAGGGATAGCTACCATTACAAGAGCTAAAACAGGAAAACCGAGAGACAAATTCACCCTAACTTATTTAGAGATCTTGTGAGTTGATCAGCTGACCTACCCATTTCTTCATGGATAAAATCCAGCACTCTCATTTTACTTTTTCTTTTTTTCTTTGCATTAACTGTCAGCAGCTTCTTTGTGCTGTCCTGATAAAGGAAATGGGCATCTCAGACATATAATAATTTATCAGTTATTTCCATAAATTAGCATGTATGAAAAACACATCAGCCTGTATAAAAATAAAATATATGAATTTGTCATGTGTGCAGCATTTATGGCTCATATATGAACTAGCATAAAAAAGGCACCTCATGGTTTTGCCGTAATTGTAACATTTGAGTTACAACAACAACCATATATCAATATGTATTATATACACATATACCAACCTACATAAAATGCCACATGTATGGTGTATATTTCATATATGGTACAACTATGTATAAAAAAAAATATTTACATTATGTACATGTTAAAAAAAGATATGTGAACATCCATGATAGCAGATATATTAACATCAACATTAAAAATAGCACCATTTGTAATTTCTATATATGCTACATTTATGTGTTGTACCTAAATGTAAATATTTATAATACATACATACATAGATAAACTATAGATATAACTGTTTCCCATGTCAGTAAAGCTCCTTTGAATTGAATTGATAAAGAACTTTGTGAATTGAAATGTGAACTTGCGGTCACTTTGGTGTGATATGTAGTACCAACATTCTGTATGTGCTGGCTGACACACACACACACACACACACACACACACACACACAAAGGTTATTCCAACTGATAGATTACTACACTGCTGCTCCACCAGTGATGAAACTTGCTTACACACACACTGACCTCTTCTGGTTGATTAATAGTGATGCACGCTGTAGGGAAAAAACAGGCTGCCGTTCTTCAAATTTTATTCAGTTCTGAAGACATGGTGCACACTAACTGAGGACCTCAGCTGACTGGTCTTAAAAACCAGACTGATTATTCTTCATTCAGGGTAAACAGCAGGATGAAAGAATTAAATGTTCAGCACACATCAGGGTGATGACCCCCTGCATCTTTGCATTAAAAACATCATTTCAATATCAAATCCAATGTATTAAATAACATAAACTTACTGCTAATTCATGACAGACGGCAAAAATAATGTTCTGTTTTTCCAAATCATAAAACATAAGTAAAATTCTGTACATGCTCTCCCTAAGGCAATTTTTGACAAGCTTTTCATTGTTCTCTATGTGCAATGCAGACAGGAGGCAGTGCCAAACACGCACACACACGCACGCACGCACGCACGCATACAACACACACACACACACACACACACACACACACACACACACACAGTGTCTATTGTGTCTCCTCGGCTTGCTGTGGAGGAGGTGGAGGTGTTTTGGGCCTGCTATGCTCCTCTGTTCCTGCCCCGTCAGCCGTCGCTCCTGCTGCCAAGCTGCTGGGGTTTACAACCTCAGTCCCACTCTGCAGGAATTTGCGCAGGTCTTTGAGAGCAGGCCTGAGCATCTGCACTAATGCTAGCAGGGCAGCCTGGGTACCTTCCAGGGCCTGGGCCTGTCTTTCCTGGGCGAATGCCTGAGCCTCCTGGGAGCGACGCATCATCTGCAGCAGCTCGTTCTGGCCCTCCAGGTGCTGAGCTATCTGTCGGATGTGGACGTTGGTGACTCTCTGCTCCTGCAGCAGGCGGGCGGAATTGAGGGCGATGCGGCTCTTCAGCTCCTGAGGTTTTGCCTGACCCTGAAGCGGAGGCGGGGAAGCTGAGGATGAGGCCAGCATCTCCACTGGAGCCTCAACGGCTGCCACCACGGTGGGAGTAGAGTCACTTACAGTGGTGGTGCAGTACTCTACCACACCTCCATCCTCCAGAGTGTGGTAAGTTGTTTCAGCTGAAAACAGGACAATAAAACAAATTTTTAATTGTGAGTTACTGTTTCCATTCAAACCCCAAAACTAAATATATAGGTGTGATCTACTAATCCTCGTGTCACTAAAAGCACCAGTTAAAGGAGTAGTTCAACATTTTGGGAAATTTGCTTTCTTGCTGAGGTTGAAATGAGAAGATCAATACCACTCTCCTGTCTATGCAATAAGTATGGAGCTGGTGTCAGGACATGGTCAAAGGTGGAGCCAGGGGGATGGATTTCAGGTCTGAATGGTTTGAATGGGATGGACATGAAAATGCAAGTTAATTTTTTAACATTTTAACCTTCCTCTTTGTTGGGCACAGTGACTTTGTACCCACATTTTAATGGCATTATTGTCTAAACGTGTTATAATTTGCCCTACCAACTGGTTCTTAAGATGTAAGACAATCAGAATGAATTATTGTCATTGTGAATGACAGCAGGAGGAAGTGGGGTTTCACTCAGGCTCGTTCATCTTTCATGGATGGATCCAGAAAACATAAAAATAAGTGACTTTTTTGGCCGTCCAAAAAACACAAAAAAAGCCGGCAGCAGCGCAGCAGGTGCTGTGACTGAGGAGGACGGTGGGTCACTGCCGGCTGCTAAACTGATGCTGTAGGATTCAAATATTCCTTGTAAGCCAATGCTAAAGGACCAAAATATCTGGTGACTGATCTTGCAAAAAAGCACGGAAAAGGAGCAGAAACTGGTCCGGACAAGTCCCTGCAATATATCTTGCATGGTATAGTATGACTGAATATCATGAAGCTCTTTTCAATAATAAACAGTCTCATAATGAATACATCTAGTCACATATTCAATCACTTTAGCCCAAAATGACAAGACACAGTGGTGCAACATAAAAGAGGACAATCTAGTAAATGATTAAATAAATATTGTACTCATGGATGTGAATACTGGTTGTGAGATTATGGCTTCAGAATACTCTGCTGTTCATAGCAATTCTGTGGTTATTTTCTGTACTTTCTGGAACACAAAACAGCTTGCAGAACGTTTTTAATGGGGAATATTATGGCAAACTGAAACAGCCATCCTCCACTTTCAGAGTTCGGAATGCAATCTTGCAATGTGAGGCCTTCTGTAGATGAATTGAGGCAGCTACCTTGAGAATAAGATTATAACAATATCAGAAAAGGCTAAATATTCCAGTAAGGGATGAAAAACACAGCCAGCTGGCTTTAGGCAGGAGCAAACCAGGCAGCTGCTTGTGCTTATGGCCCTGCTGCCACCAAGTTAATTTTTTGTCAATAGTATTTATTTAAGGAATCATCTCAGTTTTTGTACACTCTTTATATTTGTACATTCCATGAGAAGGGAACTCTACTGAAATTTAACTTTCACCTTGTTATTTCTTTTTCTTTCAGTGAAATTTTCTGCCTGTATATTTGCACAGTGCTGAGGGAACTGTTAAACTGTGGTATCAAGAATGAGATATATATGAGTTTATCTGGGTGGTCTGCTTGTGGCACTAAAAAGACTTGGTTGTCCCTGTCCCCAACCCTTTTAGTTCAACAGAAAAATATTAAAGACTCTTCACTAATTTATCTTTATAAGCTTATAGGCCTCATGTATCTGCAATCACAGTTTATGCTGATAAGAAATCGTATGTATTGATCAATTCAATGTATGGAGACCTTCCTCTGTACTGTGTGGAAAGATGTGTCCTTTTAACTAAGAAATACACTGAGTGCTCTGCATGTGTCATGTATACTATATCATGCAGGTATGGAGGGATACTGCAGGAAGAAAAGAACTTACCGTTCAGTGGCTTTGCTTCATCACAGACTGTACCTGAGCCAGCTGGAAGAGCTAAAAAAACAAACCAAACAGAACATGATGCTAAAATCATGACAAAAACAACCAGTAATCAAATAAAAAGAAGAAAGAAAGTCTAAAACACTAAAATACAATACCATTATTTGACTAAAACCTGCACTTAGTATTGCCCTTTAATGTTTTCTCCTAAAAGTGCCACGTGTGATTAATGGGGTCTGGAAAGCAGGCTTATAGTCAGTAACAGGCAAGTTCCAGCATGAGTTTCTGGGTCATTGAGAAAAGGAGGAGGTTGTGGAGGAAAAGTAGGACTGATGTTTGGTCAAAGGTCAAAGAGCCTGCACGGGTGCATCCCATTTGTCTTTCCTCCTCTCCTACTTCGTTACCACTTGTCATCATCACCTACAAGGACCTAACTGGGACACAGTGAGGTGGAGAATGAGAGAAGAACACCAGAGTGAGCAGAATTGGAGCAGCCCTTTGCTTAAATCATCAGCTACAACAGCGTCAAAGCAATCACGTAAATTGTTTCTCTTTAGTTTAGGTCTTTATTTTGGAAAATGGGCAGTCTCTCTCCAGTCAAACATGTGTTGTGCTTCTTGTTACCTCACTGTGATGCTTGAGCTTCACTGTACTGAATGATGATGACACTAGAAGGCTGTTTTCACATCCATCTGCTGAAGGGGGAACGTTTCTCTGAGCTCAACTTAAATCTCAGTTTAACACGTGGATGTACGAGCAGGATCTATGACATCACAACTAGTCTGGGAGCCAATCATGGTCCAGTATGCAATTAATACAAGTGTGATGTGGAAACTTGAAGCCTCCAGTGCACATACACTGACAATGGACTTCAGTGAAGTGGGAGACATCAGTTCAACTTTTAAAATGAACAATATTTCCATATTCAAAGATTCTGGATTTTTCTGAATGAGAGAGAAGGAAGAGATGTCCTTTTAAGAATTTTTAAATAAAGTAATTTGACTTTAATAATTATTATTCAAAGCAGAGTATTTAAAAAAGGTTTTATAAAAATATAAAAGAGTATTTTTATATATCTTAAAACAGGTCTGGCAGGGGATCTTTAACTTTATTTGTCCACTATGTGTGTTGTTTGTTATCAGTGTAGATATTCAAATAACATCCACAAAGTTGGCTGGGCAGGTTTTATGTGAGGGGACCCTAAAGCTTCTCAGTTTGTTTCCTCTAGTGATCAGATGTGTTGCAAGTCGGCCGCAATTAAGAAGGCACTCCACTTTTATTGTATGTGTCAATTCACAAGTGAAATCAATTGGATAATGTCTTTTGAGGCTCTAGAGGAGCTTTGTCCAATCTGAGAAAATAACCCTGATGATGTCATTGGGGTTATCTCAGCTTGGGCTTGGAAATGTAAATGTATAACTGAAAGCCTGCGTTACAAATTGAGGACGTGCAAAACATGGACCTTTACCAGATAAGGATGGTCTAACAAAGGGATGCTGTTGAGTTGCATTATGGGAATTGTAGGATCCAGTGTTCTGGTTAGGCCATCTCAAACTCTGCCGCTTCAATGTTGACCATTGAGTCCCACAACTTTATGGAATTATAATTCTAAATTACTGGAATGCCCCTTTAAATGAGTTCTTAAATTAATTTTGGGATCAGAAAGTAAAGGAGGAGGTGACAGAAGGAACATCACCCCAGGAGTTTTTTTTCCAACCAAAAGGTGACTTCAGTGATTTAATGCAGCTTTGGTAAGAGAGGAAGAACTAATGAATAAGATCAGCTCCTGAAATGTTTGTGCTTTAAAGAGCTGGTTCCTCACCTGTGGGTCAGGACACCTTGAGGGGCCGCAAAACAAATCTGAGGGGCCACGAGATGATTAACAGAATAGGAAAACAGAAATAACATCTTTCAGCCACACATACCTAGGTTTACATTTTCAGATTTCTTTTAATCTTTACTTTTTTGGATTATTGGATAGTTACCTCTTCAGGCTTAAAAAATATTAAAATAAAAGAATCCCTCTTTGGGTCTTTAGTTATTCACAACCTATCGATGTATATACAACATGTGATGAGGGTCACAAGCCAAAATGGTTGGGAACCACTGCTTTAAAGGAAACCTGCAGACCTTGAGGTGATTTTAGGGAGGCATAGTTTAATTAAACATCTTCAACAGAGGTGCACTCTTCATTTTAACTCTAATAGTACATTTGCTCTTTTCAACCCTTTCCAAACATTGGAAATGCCTCAGATCCTGTGTAATTGTGTAATTCCCTGAATGAAAGTTCACCATAATAATCTAGTGCTTGTCTTTTCTCAAGCGCTTACACAGCAGAGAAGTGTCAGGTTGCATGTTTTCTTGTTGAAAGATACTGTGTGTAGTACAGAATCTGTTCCACTGCTGGATATATATTTCCATTTATAGCGTGCAATCGAATTGAATCTTATACATAATACATGTTCAGTTTTGCACATGCAGTATGTCTCAGCCTATCAGTTCACTTTAGGAGCAGCATTTTTCACTGAGCTCTGAAGATGAATCCACCAGAAGGCAAACCATGAACTTTTCTTGCATCTTACAGCAACATGCATTACCCCTGACTGTGAATGCTCAGAGTGAAAACTTTTGTCAACTTACTCTCTGCTAGTGTGACGGTGGCGGCGGTGTTCACTGTAACAGGTAAAGTTATCTCAGCATCCGAGTCTCCTGCAGGTAAGCTGATGATGGTGGCCTCCCCCAGGAGGTTACAAATCCTCTGCTGCATCGCAGTGAGGATGACGGGAACTGGAGTGCAGTCAGCGGAGGTCCCCTCTATAGCAGCCCGCGCCTGGGCCACTTTCCGCCGGACCTCCGTCTTCATATCAGACCACTTCTTTTTCACCTCGGGCAACTCTCTGGGACAGGTGGTGACAGCGTTCACCTTTTTCAAGATATCCACCCACGCGTTATTCTTTGCCATGTGGGTGACTCCAGCATTGAAGTGGTTAACCAGTGTGTGCTTTTGTTTCTCTATTTCTTCCACAATTATTTCTACCTCTCTCTCCGAGAAATTCATTTTTCTCTTTTTCGCGACCGATGCCATAATTGCAGAAATTCCTCTTTTGGAGAGGTAATTGTGCGTATTGTACGCAAAAATAGTAGGATTTACTCAATTGATGTGCGCAACGTAATGGCTTCCAGAATCGGCTTCTTCTTCCTACTAGCAACGCTTACGTTAGCTGGGCGTGTAGCCCCGCCCACAGACACCCCATTGGTTGGATGTCTCGCCGTCATGCTATATTCTCTGTTACTATTGGCTTAAGCAAACGCTTATCACTAAACGAGCCAAACAAACTATGTAATTCAAAAGCCAAATAAGTATTCGTACCGTTATCTCACCTATTATCACACAGTCGTAGTTTGTGAATATGAGTAGTTTTTTATTTCGACATTTCAGTGACAACAACGTACAGGCTTTACAGGAAATAGCTGTGACTTAGAAAACAACAACACACACACACACACACACACACAACTAAAAAAACAATTTATCAAAAATATTTATACATGGAGAAAAATGCACACTCACATCTGCCATAAAAAATGCTTTCTGTAAAATGTGTACTATACAGTATATTGTCGGTGTGTTCACTCCACGTTATATATGATGGGGAAAAGTCTATCAAATCTGTGTCACTGGTGTAGATGTAGAAGATGTAGAGCACATTATCATTGTAGGAAATGTAATTCAGAGAGGGAGACATTAAGAAATACATGGAATGGAGTTTAAAATCACTACTGAGCACAGGGCAGGGCTTCAGGGAAATCAGAGGGGGCCGGTAGGTGTATAATACAGGCAGGGTTAGAAATTAGGGTGTGCTTTTTTGTTGTTTGTTTTTCTATAGACCAATCCGTTTTCAAACGATCTAATACCATAAATCTACACACTGCGATACAGTAGATGCACGAGTAGGTGGCGGTATCTGCCATCCACCAATAAACACGAAGAAGAAGAGTTGTTGTTATTTTTCAATGGCGGAGAAACCTGCTGAAAAGGTTGCTATTCCAGCATTGGCAGTAACTGCCTACACTGCAAAGCAACCCAAAAAAAGGAAGACGGAATTATCAAAAAGAGAGTCTAAAAGAGAGTCTGACAATAAACGCAATAAAACACGTGTCAATATCGGCGACGCGTTTCAGTGTTGGAGAGAGCTTCGCGATTACCTGGGCCTCAAGTTGGACTCCGAGCTCGCTGTGCTTCTCCTGGACAAGTGAGCTGCGGACTTCATGTCCCTGTAATATCTAAATGTGTTGTAGTGGTTGGTTTGTGTAGGTAGATTTACCATGAGGGTGGCTATGTTGAATGTTGATAATAAGTTTAGCATTCTGCTAACCGTAGCTAAAGGCTCTCAGCTGGATAATGTTTATGTAGCCTAGCTAGCTGGAGCCTCCAGTCACAGTATGTAATGTCAAAGGGCTTTACAGACCCACACGTTTGCGAAGAAAACAGGTCAGTAATTCTCACAGAATTGCCGCTATATAACGGCATCACAATCACGATCGGGATGACTGAAATGAATCAATAGTAACGTTACTGCTACCATCCCCTATCCCAGCAGCCTTGACCCCCAGGATAGTTGTTTGTGTCTACTGTCACAATCTGAACAAGACTTGGAGCCATTATTATCTAGCGACCTAAACTATTACTTTTTTGTAGATGCCATTGACTGCCGATTTCATAATTTGAGTTTATTTCATGACTTTGAATCATCTTGGAATATAGATTCCATTTTGTGATGTATTCTTTTCCCCATTTATTTTTGGTTTTCAACATTAAGCAAACTTGAACAAATAGCTTAAATTCCCCCCCCCACCACACTCATTCACACCTGTACAGTCAATCCTTAGTCATTTCAGCCTAGGATGTCTTTATTTGTTATTTATACTTTATTTTATATTCCTTTGCAATGACATGTATGATCAACATATATCATGGTATTATATGTATGTGTCTTGCAGTTATGAGCAGTTGAAGAGCTGAGGTTAACGTCTACACAGCAGAAGGTTGGATACATTCCCAGACTGCCAGACCCATCTCTCTCTGACCGGTGAGTCTAAATCAGAATAGGCCCAAATAACCCTTTCCATTTTTGTCCTCAGCAAGAATCATCAGGAAACCAGCTGAACTTATCAAGGCAGATCATGCCCTCTCTCTGGTTCATTCTGATTTAAACTTGATTCCCTCATTTTCAGAGATAATTACATCTGGATACCAGAAACACTGAGGACGCATCACTACAGCGTGATTACGTACCCCCTTTTTGTGTTCGGAAAGTCAACGCTCTTTCTCTGGTGTGTGTAATGACCTATTCATCTGTTTTCTTAGTTTAGTCTTTATTTGTGTCATGGGAGGGGGTTAGAGCCGATCTTCACATTCACTGACTGCAAGGAATTTAATTACAAAAGTGTCCTATATGTCTGCAGTGATAGAGCCATTTAATAGTTCTTTGTTTGTAATGCCTAATATTTTCAAAACAGAACTAGGGCTGCCGCAGTAGTCTGTGTTACACGGTGTTCAGGCATATACCGATTACATGACTTGCCCACCGTTCCTATTGTTGTTTCGCTTTTTTTTTTTTAATAGAAATAAAACCCATTTAGTTCATTTCCGCATATCAGCGGCCATGTCATCAGATAAAAAACTAAGACCAATTGCATGCATTGTAAATCGTCGTACGTGATATTTCTCAGCCAATCAAATCTGTTCATTGCGACTCAGTGAGTGAGATGTACACACAGGGGAGAGACAAGATGAGAGACAGCAGTTGGAGAATCAAAGAAAAGTAATTTCACATGGCGTGCTGCTCTAATTAGAGAAAGTAGACAGCGAAATCAGCTTTTAAACAAGAATGGACAGACTCTTCCATGGGCACTTCAAAACCAGTATATCGCAAGAAATAAACTCCCTACAAATCAACCTAGGGAGGAAAAAAGGTAGTAAATCTTGTGATTATGATTGGTATAATTTATATTAATGTAAAGACACTATCATATCACACATTGACACTTTGTCATAGAAATTATGTGGACATATATATATATATATATATATATATATTTATTTTTACAAAATTAATGTTATTTTTGTTAGCCTATCAATGTGAACAGATTTCTAAAAAACATAAAGATAACTAGACACTTAACATATGAAACGCAATTGCAGAATGCAGTCTTGATTGACAGGACATATTAATCGGTTTTGGTGCTATCAATGTCCTGATTGGTGGAAAATGCTTGCAAGAAGCCGGAAGAATTGTTTGTCAGACACGCAAAAAGTATGTGGAAAAAAATAAAACAAAATGTTAAATAAGAGCATGTGAAAAAAATAAAAGGAAATGTTAAAGGAGAGCTATAAGTTTGTCCCCATTCTTGCGTGAAAATATGGCACAAGCCGCATTCCATTCATAAAAGATTGACCTATCCTCCCAGCCGGTGGATTCGGACCGAGAACCTGTGACTGCGAGGCGACTGTGCTAACCACTGTACCATCATGCCGCTGTTCTCAATATCGTAGCGCATTTTTTTTCCTCCTCGCATTTCCTGAATTCATTTATATTCTGCAGGCCAGATGTGGCCCGGGGCCGCCAGTTGATGAACCCTGCTATAGGCTATATGTGTGAGGCATTGTAGTCCAAACTCAACAACTGAATTCAAAATTTGAACATGCTATTTTTTTGTTAATTCGCAAGGTCAAGGACTACCAACATCCTCGCCTGAAGTTGGAAGCCACACCACCGCACTATGGCTACCACCCAGTGCTACTGACCAGGGTCATGTGCTGCAGGCCCAGCACCACGCAAAGATGGTGGACTCTATATTTACCATTATTTAAACTTGGAAGACACGTTTTCTCATGCTTGGGAATATTTTTTGTGGTATGTTGTCAATATTTTTTGATTGTCATTTATATTTCTGAATGTAATGAAAGTGTAACCTAAGTGAGCTGTGAATTTCTTTACTGCATGACGTTAACACTGGCTGTCATGTGAACAAAAGAAGCAGGTGTTCGTCCTTCAATGGATATATTTTTACAAAAAGAATGGCATCAGCCAATCAATAATAATAGAAAAAATGTAAATACAGTCCCAAACAATTATTTCTCAGTTGTGAAAGGTATATCTGTATATATCACATTAATAACATAAATAAAATGTATGCAAACAAAAATCTCAAAACTAACATGTAGCTGAAATTTAAATATGTAACATGCCATGGGGGGTCAAAGCCTTTGTGGGAGAGCCCACATATTGGTCCTACTCACACAACAGCTCGGGAGAGATGACAATTCTATTGCCTGGCCCCGGGGACCCACACTGCCACCCAACAAATTACCAGTAAGCGTAGCGGAATTGTCTGTTGTCTTCTCCTGGATTTGGAGCGTCTTCCTGAGCCCGAACATCGTTCCAGATTCTCCGGACCACGCAAAGAACACCCTCATGGAAGATGTAGAGGTCTACGTATGGTAGCAGGGAAATGCAGTCTGCAAATGTAGCGGGCCACAACACTTCTTTCCATGTCAGTGGGCATTCATGCAGACACACCGCTCAGCTTGGTTGGGGTCCTGGCCAGGAGGAGAGCTGGCCATCACATTAAACATGAGGCTGGGGTCCCCCAAAGGACACTTCCCCAGAAGCTCCTGACACTGTTGGAAGCTCTAAGACTGAATTCTGTAATATATATGTAACAAGCTAAGTAACGCATTTTTGCAATTTAACAAACATCGTCATGGCTTACTTTATTTTCAGATGTGTATCTATGCCGATCAAAGACACTAACGTTAGCATAAGAGCATTCGGAATTTACGCATGTTCCTGAAACTTCCTTTTGAAGGAGCAATTGCTTTGAATTTTTAATTAATTTATTTTGAGCTGTTTGCTGAGCCAGCTAGCGATGCTATAGATTCAATAAAATCTTGTGTGACATTGTTTACAAAGTTTACAATGGCAATGGCTTTTATTTGGTCTATTAAGGAAAAACTCCCAATGCTGGATGTATCTGTTAACATTACTTTATTATTATTTTACAATCAGCATAAATACCTTTTGTTGTTCATTCATATGTTCAAATTTGTTCACGGCAGCTAATTGTGGTCTGTGACAAAGCCTTTTCTCACTTGTGACTCGGCCATGGCAAGGTACAAAAAAAGCAAACGGATGACTCAACGACCTCCTGGGCTGGCTTACTGCCGGTTACCTCTGGTCAAGCGGTTCAAGCTTGTGTTGCGTGTGCGTATGAAGCGCATGCATACACCAGTGCTCGTCTGGTGGGAGGAGTTTAGGATAGGGAGAGCTTGCCTTTTCCAGAAAACTGCCTACCCCAGCTTTAAAAAGGGTCAGCGTAAAGAAAGATACCTCAAATCTATTTGGTCAAAAGAGTTAATTTTTATTTTATTTTAATGTAATAGCAGACACTGTCTCAATTAAAGACTCAGGAGGTAGAGCAGGTTGGCGGTTCAATGTCCAGCTCCTCCTATCCACATGTCGAAGTGTCTCTGGGCAAGACACTGATCCCCAAATTGCTCTCGATGGTCAGGCCAGTACCTTGCCATCACTCACACCGATGGCGTGGGTTTCTCACCAAAACACACTGTGTATCCTAAAATAAACTTTTAGGCCCATACCTCTTTACATTGCATTGTGGACAATGGGAGTCATATAGTTGGCTAGAACATTGCCTAAGGGACCCTCCTAAAGTCCTTTCCTTCTGTTACTGAGTCATCACAAGTTCACCACAGCAGAACAAACTGTTTGGATGGAACCTGGATAAAGAAAAAAGTCATTAGTGCAGTACTACCAGTAAAAAAAACAAAAAAACAGCAGGGACACTCCACTAATTTTACACATGAAGTTCAGTTTACTTGTCATGGTTAATACTACTCAGCCTGTGAAAACAGTATGTCTTCTGTGACTCTGGAGGAGCTATCCGAAGTTTGAAAAAAAGAAATCTTGATATCATCAGGGTTATCTCAGCTTGGCCTTGAGACCACAATTTTATTACAGTGTTACAAACTGGAGGTGTGGAGTTTGAAAGATGTGTGTTTACTAGGCAGTGGTGGTTTAACAAAAGATGTTATCCATTTGCATTATGGGGAATGTAGGATCCAATGTTTTTGGAGCTTGACTCATAGGGACTAAAGGTTAGTGTATCTCAGGCCTCTGCTGTTTCAATTTTGACCAGTCTAACTAAATACTGAATCCATGGAGTACCTCTTTTACTACATAAAAAACTAAAATCTGAAGATGATTTTCGCTAAAGGTAGTCATGCTAGTACTAGCAGTAATAGTAGTAATATTAATAAGGAGAGGTACCAAAAAAGCCAATCTAAAGCTGTTTTAGCAGCTGGTGAGCTAGTCCTGCTGGCTCCTCAGAGCAGTATTAAAATGACTAAGAACTTATAAATGGACTAATAGTATCACTAAAAGTATTTGCAAAAATCATGGTTGGGTGATATAAATAAAATCTTCTGTCATGGTGTAATTTTATAATTTTATATTGTGTCCAGATAGGAATTTTGGCCTTTGCCTTATCCAGTAAGTTATTTTTATTTTATTTATGTCTTAGATTCTCTTTTGTGTGATTTTCTTTTTAAACATATCATCTTAGCATACTTGGAAGGGGCCTGAGCTCCTGAGTAAATGTACATATGACAATAAAGAATTTAAACATTTTTATAAAAAAACCAACTGAGTTTATACTTAGTAATGATTAGTCTTGCATTTGTTTCCCATCTACACTTCCATAAAAAGTTGATTAAAAATCTAAAAATAAAAGCATTAGCGTTTTAAGAGGGTCTTTTGGCTGTGTTCATTTAAGTATTTTTTCCAGCTGTGCACAAGTTAGTATAGCAACTCGAACAAGAGAAAAAATATTCTTCTATAATTCCATATTACTAATGTGTTAAGTTAAACTAGTGTGTGAACAACAGGAGTCATATATTTGGATGGAGTATATTTTTATTGATAGACATTAAATAATGACAATATATTTCCATCTTGATTTAGGCCCATTTAAAACTTAAAAGAAGAGAAATGATCCTCCACTCGCAAATAAAGCTGAGGATGGGAGAAATATTTTTCCACTTAGAAATCTGATGAGTTTGGTTTAATATAGAAGGCCCCATCCTTTGGAGCATGCAAGCACTTGTACAAAGTGCTTTTATCATTAAATTGTTGCCACCAGATTTCCCACTGGCTCATTTATTTATTACATTGCGCCTCTCACGTGTAGGATATCTGAAACAAAAGTTGGCGCCAGTGTGGTGTGCCAGCAGTTTGAGTGAAGATGTTTAATTCCATTTTCTCAGATTTTCATTCAATATTTTCGGCTTTCCACACGTTTTTCACGAATGACTTCCTATAAGGGCATGTCCTGTCCTTGACTGCATGTCAGTAAGTGTCCGAAACCGATGCTGTCGCGCTGTGTTCTCGCGTTGTACAGCGAGATTTCGGGCGCACCCGGTTCCCGATGCTAAATGTTTCTCTTCCTAACGGTCGGAAAGTGAACGGCACTTGAACAATGGAATAAACACCTTATCCACACCGCCTGAAACAGGAACCTTAGCTCCGTATAAACTCTCACCTTCTACACCGTGAAGGTATTTTAATAGGCGGTCAAGGCGCTGACGGCTCAGGATCGTCATCTTATCACCGCCTCTCGTTTCACCGGGCTCTATAACATTTAAGTTACGTTGGAAACGCTAGCTAGCTCAGCTAAGTTACTTTATCACATGAAATGAATGAGAGGACGCGAATGTGTTCGTAGTGAAAAGTCTGGCTTGTAAGCTAACCGGCAGCTGGTAGCTTTTCCTTCCAGTGCCGGCTGAAATGGGGGGTCATGTGACGTGGTAGTCGGGGCCTCAAGTGCTCTTTGACGGAGCTCTCAACCGGTTGACACAAGCTACTACAGTACTCGAATAGTGCCCGGCACTCATGATACACCAGCAGGGCTCATTGATGCCCCCCTTTCTCAGTGATGTATCCTGCCAATGCCGGTCGACCGAGACCCACCCAGGGGTCGACCCGGGCGGCGGAGGCGGGCATGCCGAGGACCCCTCCTCAACCTCCCCATCTAAACCAGTCACCCAACAGCCCGTGACCGGTGACTGGCACTCGGACACCGGCCAGTCAGCGCATCCATGTGACATATGTGGAGGGCCTGAGCAGGAGCACAGACTGAAAGTGCTGTTCCAAGTCCTGGATGTGAACGGTGATGGAGGCATTTGTGTCAACGATCTGACGATTGGGCTGAAGAAGTTAGGGGTGCATCGCACTGAACACGAGCTCAAGGTAAGTGGACATATTTCAGCTCACTTGTATGAGGTGTTGTGTTTTTGTGTAATTGTTCCTGTCTTGTTGCTTTGCTGTCTATATTTCTGTCTTACTGTTTACATGTGTGAAAGAACTGAAAACTGAACTGAACAGAAATTCTTTTTAAAGTAACTGACAATGGCACAATAGCAGGGAAAGTGTCAAAACTGCAGCATGTTTTTGATGGATTTGCGTTTAAGCTAATTTCTCAACCAAATTGAGCCTGCTTCTTAGTTTACGTTTTGAACACATGTGGGGGTTTTACAATACCTTAGACTTTAGTTAAGTAATTCCCACCTGAAAGGTCTGTGACAGGACTGTCTGAATGGCAGCCAGCATTTGTGATGACAGCCTTTAGGCCTTCATTTAGTATGATATTTAAAAGAATTAAACAGCTAAAGTACCTGAAAGACAAGCTAACCAATAGGTGTTGTACATATAATTGCCTTTCCATAAACTATGGAATGGTGTGTAAGTTGTATTTGCTATTGCTCTTCAGCTGCAATGCACTTGCTCTGCTATTTGACTGGAGTTTGGTGAATTATTCTTTTTAAAGTGGAAGTAAAGCTGTCACCATGACAGTGTAAAAGAACACATATCAAATAATCACCAAATTAGGAAATACGGCAGAAATAAGGTAGCCATTGTTGTAATGTATTTAATAGCTAAATCTGGACACACAGGCTTTGATGAGACTTAGGTTTTGACTGGGTCACTAGTCTTTATTTTCTTCAAGGGGATTCATGCTGAAAGGCAGTGGATGATGCATATTTGATTTTATACACATCACGCAGCAGCTATAGTTGCTACATTGCAGAAATGGTAACTGAGTGAGGGAGTCCCCCCAGGCCTCATTTGACAGTCTGGACTGGAAGCAGATCAGAGTTGTGGAAATCCCTGCTTATCTAGAAATTTCTCTCTTTGGTGTTGAGGATAGTTGCCTAATCCTGGATAATGGTTCCGTCTACATGCCATTTGACATTGTGGCAAATGTCCAAGACCACAGAGGTCACAGGATTAACCCCTAATAACAATTCACTGGTTCAAGCTACTCTCTACACAATTTGAAACTTCAGTGTATCTCAAAATAATATTGTCTGTATCATTTGACAGCAAGTGCGTTTCTTTAAGCAGATTTGTTGTTGGGGTTTTTTGTGTGTTTTTTGCAATTATTACCTTCAATCTATAAAAGCCTACAGACAAAGTCAAAAGTGCTCAGTTACTGTTTGACTAAACATTAGAATGGGCAAGATGCATTATCTCAGTGCCTGAACATGGTTTTGGTGCCAGACATTGTGTCAGCATCTGAGAAATGTAGTTGCCTTCCTGGTATTTTTGCTCAATGCATATTTGCATATATTGTTCCTATTCTTTATTCTGTGAACATTTGCACATTCTATCCTCTCACTGTACAGCTCTTTTCATTTTACAAACAGATATACTTAACATATTTTTTATATTTTTTTCATATTTGTTATTGTACATTTCAACCAAAGTAAATTCATTGTATGTGAAAACCTACTTGTCAATAAACCTGTTTCTGATTCTGATTCAGATCAAACCATAGACTGTATATAAAGATGGACGACATGACAGCTCCCCAAAAGTGAAGCCAAAACATCTCCATCGCCCCCTGGTGGCTGGCTGCAGTATAGGTTATGAGCCCCTCCTCCTCCATGTTAGTGGATGGGACATGGGCCAAACTGTTAGTTAAAGTAAAGTAGTAACTAAGTTAAAGTACACGTGAAATACATTGTTTCCATAGATGGTTTCTGTCATTTTAGCTAGTTCTTATCACGCTGATGTTTGTTCAAGTGTTCGTTTTTCTGATAAGTTTTGTTTTTAATTAGTTATTTGATGCTATAAAAACTGTGAGTGTGCTCGCGATTGGTTCAGGTAGCTGTATAGGCGGGAACTCGATACCGCGGCTCCACCACGGATCACTACTGCACAGACTCTGGCTCCAAATGATGTCACCAGCGCAAGATGGCAGCTCCCGTATCCGGGGTATTTTGGCTTCATTTTTTACAATGGGAGGAAGTGGAGACACGTCGTCCATTTTTAGTCTATGGATCAAACAGTCAGTGATGTTAGAGGAAATTTTCCTTTGCCCAACCAACAGATATTTCCATTTCATCCTATGCTTATGTAATAAATTGGTGTCATGTTATTATTAATTGTATTTGATGAGTTATCTACATCCTCCTGACCACCTGGTGTAGCTGTTGCCTTGAGTTTGCTGTATATAATTAATTCACAAAAATATTTTAAAAGGGAATTATCAGATGTCTCCTTTTGTTTCAACCAAACACATAAGCGTAGATTGGAGGGTATGATTTAATGTGATCACATAGCGTTACATCTGCGCAGTCTGCATTTATTACTAGCTACATAAGCTAGCTAGCGAGTCAATGTCCAACATTTCCGCATGCTAATAAGGTTAAACTTTCTGTTTAGCCAAGCAACATCTTGCATCGAATGAAGTGAACGTCAGTGAACATAAAATGACTATCGTCTCAAGCCGAGCCAGCAGCAAGGGCTTTTGTGCAGTTGTTAGCATTTACTAAAACGTGCCTTATTCCATCTGAGTGTCTTGTATCTGCGACCAGATGGGAGTAGAGTGAAAAGTGGGTTGAGGGGGTGTCCAGGGTCATGTGTTATGAATAGTGCCATCATGCGAGTGATGTATGGGGCTTTTTTCTTATCTTTATTCAAGAGCGTGGTCTTTTAATTTGAGAGCATGACTTGATTTCACATTCCGATGTTGTAATGCGTTTTCTCAAAACCCTGCGCTCGCACTCAAATAGCCCCTGCTTGTGATTATATTTGCTCTGCTTCTGCTCAAACCGTATGCTTGCACTCAGATATATTGTTGCTTGTACAGATTTCCTGCTTCAGCCCTTCTCCTCACACTCAGACTGCTTCTGTGCGCTCGAGAAACGTGTGCTCTCAGATTTCTGCTCTGCTCTCTGATTTATTGTGCAATAACCCTGTCAAAATCCCCCAACCAATAGAATGCCAGGTTGACCAATGAAATGATCGCTGGAGCATAGGAAATCTGTGCAGCGCCCTGCTGGGATGCTGTCAGGTCCTTGGGACTTGCCTTGTTTGCAGCAGCTCAGCTCTCGCATGACATCCTCCTGCGTGAAGGGTTGTGGTGATTCCAGGAGGGGTAGAGCTCTCAGCAGCTCCTCACACTCGGGCATAGAAAGCATTCAGATCTTTAGCAAATGTGACAGGGTCAGTTACTGTGGAGAGGTTGGGTCTTGGGTCACAACCAGTGAAGGTCTTTACTTTTTGAAATGCTTGTCTGGTGTTAGTTAGTGTAATCTGTGATGACAGGGACCTTATCGTTTAGATCCCCATCAAAAATATCCCAGTCTGTGCAGGCTAGTGCTCCCTGTAGCTGTGCAGTTGCATGCTCTGACCACTGGCTGGCGCTTGTGCTCTTTCAGTTCCTGTTTGTAATGTGAAAACAGGAAAGAGGAGCTCTCCTCGTCCCTGTCCCAAACGCATTGCTTGAAGTGAGCAACTGTTCTTAGAACTATGAAAGTTTCTCTGGTCCAAAAATGGCAAAATGTCAGTTGTGTACAGCTAGGAACTGTACTTTTTCTCAGCCAGCCAAGCTGGGTCAAGTCAAGTCACTTTGTGATTAGTGATATAGGGCTATATATAAATAAACTTGACTTGTCAGTAAATAGTTAAAGTCACTGCTCACCATTGCACCAAGCTCTGGTTTTATGCACAAGGTGATTTAGTTTTATGCACTAGAGCTACGATTAGTCAATGAATCATTTAGTCGATCGAAAGAAAATTAATTACCAACTGTTTTGATAATCAATTAATCGTTTCAGTCATTTTTCAAGTGAAAATGTCAAACATTTGCTGGTTCCAGCTTCTTAAATGTGAGGATTTGCTGCTTTTCTTTGTCATGTATGACAGTAAATGAAGAGGCTTTGGGTTTTGGACTGTTGGTTGGACAAAAGAAGCAATTTGAAGACGTCGTCACTTTGGGCTCTGGGAAATTGCGATGAGCATTTTCACAATTTTTTGACATTTTATAACTAAATGATTAATCGTGAAAATGATCAGCAGATTAATCGATAATGAAAATAATCATCAGTTGCAGCCAGAAAGCCGACACCTTTCCATTCTTGTTGTGTCCATAGTTTGTGCCCAGATTTGATTGTTTTAGAGACACAAAGATATCAATTATGTAGCCGAAATAAAACATTTTTTTTAATGTGCTACATACTCCTACCAAACAGCAAAGCGTGAAATGATCACTCTTACCAACTGAATGTAATCACAGACCCGAGTGAATGTTCAGTCAGTTTTAGACACATTTCAGTTGTGTTAATATTTGTTCATTGTGTGGGTAAACCAATAAGTCTTAATTAGCATTGTTTCCTGAGTGCAAATAGGATCTTTATCTACATTGCTGCGTGATGGAGGTGTTTATGTTCAGTATTGCTGGAGCACAAGTGTGATGATGAAACCATTTCTTTAATTTGTGTCACTGCTTAAATGGTCTTTTGGTGTCTCTGTGTCTGTTGTTTGGGTCTGACTTTTCCAGGAAGACAGTAGAAACAGGAGCTTCCTGTCTGAAACTTTGCCTATGTAGGCTGCTTTTCTGGATACATTCAGCATTGCTTTTTTGGTAACGATGATGATAATGTTGCTCCGTATCTGCTGGATGTGTAAATAGGCAACTGTTTGCTAACAAGTTGGCCATATCAACTTAAAAGGTATGTCAGATGTTGTGTTCAAAGCTTGTTTCCGCTGCGTGTGGCAGGTTTAATGGTACACATTAAATAGCAAAACAAAAACTCACAAAATTAGTTTTAAAACAAATGGACCCTGAAGTTTTATCATTTTTATTATTATATTATTAATTAGCAATTTAATGCTGCAAAGACTAAGTACAGTGTACTGCCATGACAAAGAATCTACAGGCCTCCCTACTCGCTGATAATCTAGTTCTGTCTCACTAATCTAGTGGTTACAGACAACAACTCGTCCACCCACGGGAGACTTTTTTTCTCAAATGACACAGCCACTCACTGCTGACCAGTGGAGATGAAGGACAATGAGCAAAAGTGCATTTAGAGAAAATTCATTACTGTAGACATTCACAGAGACATAAGTGAATAAGTGACACAGTGAATACTGTTTAACACAAATACAAGGCCACCTAGAAAAAAACTGAAAGAGCTTGTACCTCTGCCAAGGCTGCATAATCTACTGAATCTGTTATTCTGGTGATTAAAAAACATTTAAAAATGAAATGAAACTCTCCCCTGGACCAAAAAACGAGTCTGTTGTTTCTTGTACTGATGTTCCACCAAATTTGACTGAAGTCTTTTAAAACCTTCTGAGATATCTTTCTAGTTACGAAACAAACAACACTGAAAAACAAAACCTTGTTGTTTGTTTAATATCTTTTAGTATTAATATTTCAGTAGTAAGGCTTATAATACCTCTGCCAACAGTAAAACCAAGTCTTGTAGTTCAGGTTTTGGTCTTTAGCTGAGTTGTGAGAGACAAATATTATATTATAAGATTTTTGAACGCCACTTCCTGATTCAATCTTGACCTACTCTACTTAATGTAATTGTGTGCTCACGCATGTTTACAGTATGATAGACAGCTGCAGTGTACATTTTAAGTCAGTTCACCAACTTTTTTCTAACTATTTCTACTTGAACTGGGTGATCAGACAGGCAACCTGTCGCCTAAACGCTTGATTTGCGTACCCTACTGGACTGATGCCACATCCCCAGATCACAGCAATTTGTTTAAATATTAACATAACCAATCGGAGTGATGGCTAAATCTACAGGAAAAAGGACCTCAGGTTGTTAAAAAAAATATATTTTGCAGGAAAAGGCTGGGAATATTGTGTATTTATATTTTTCTCCTTCATTACCATGAACACACACACTTTTGACTCAGTCCCACATACACATACACCGTTCTGCTGCCAGAAATACAGGACTGCAAAAAGCAGCTGGAAGTAATGAAGAGATGGACCTTTTTTGCTGCATCACACTGTAGTTTTCCCTGCAGGAGGAACCCAGTACACGTTGAGAATTAAAATGCGGCAAAACTTGCGAAGGTTGTCGGGTGGATGGAATCGCCTGCTGGATGCTGACGGTGTGCATGGAATGAGTCAGGGAGTGCAGGAGGATAGTGAGGGAGGGAGGAGGGAGGCATCACTCAGCAGATTTTCTGCGACCAAGGGGAAACCCTGTGCTTCACCCTACCCCCTTCTACTGTGGCTGACAGATGAAGGCATAAATTAATTTCCATGCTGCTATCCTGTCCTCCATTGGCTGAGGGGCTCATTCCATGGCTCGACAATTGGACCTGCCAGTATGGGCTGCAGTGATTGGTCGGGCTTGGCTGCAGTGAGGATGCAGGTTTCTGGAGGCTCTCTTTGCTGCATTTCTCTGCCTGCTGATACTGAAGCCAGCTAAATGGCAGATCATGTCTGTCTGTCTGCTGCTGCTATCATTTTATCATTCCCAACATGAGATATTTACAGTGTGAAATTCAAGGATTGATAAATGGCCTCAGAAGTTATATGGCAAGAGTTAGCTAGGAGCATTTCGTTTTTATCCTGATGGATTTGGTGCCTGTGGACCTGAGTCTGGATGTCTGTCAACAGAGTGATTTTAATGAGAAAAAGATCCAGTAAGAAAATGAGACACTAAGCTGGAGCAGTGAAGTAGAACAAAGTGGAGGAGCCCTCTGTGCAGTCCACGTTGTCCTCAGCTGACCTTTCTACACCTGTTCTGCTAGATCAAGTCTGTGCTTTCAGCCAACATACACAGTTAAGTGTCGTTGTTGTGTCTGAGTAGAGGGCAGTCGTCCAGACACAGTAAGACCCAGTTTGAGGATGCTGCAGGACATGCTGAGTTTCCTGTGCCAGAGCCTTTTTGGTAGGACGCAGTGTAAGCCTTCTGAAACTCAGTTGCCGGGGGAGAAGGAGTCTGAGTCTACTGGGAACTGCAGAGAGCTGCACGCTGGTCTCCAGGAAAAGAGTGCACACTCCTCTGACAGTAAAGAAATCAGCAGCAGTAATGTTACTTCAAAGAAGACCACAGTATTACTTATGGTGGCACCACCTACGGATTTTAAACAGGTAGGATAACGCAGGTGGCTCGATTTTCTTGTCCCACTTACAGCAATGTACTGCTGAGTTGAGTACCAGCATCAAGTAGCAGGTGATCAAACCAGACATTTCCTCTTCAGCTCTTTGAACGACTTAACCACCATTCAAAGTAACAGGGCATTACCAATCAATTATGTTAATTTTTTTAATTGAAGTGTTTATTAAATGAGTGTCAAGTTCATTTCTACTCTGTATGTTAGAGAAAGTCATGCTTTGGTTCAGAGTGAAATATCAAATATTTGATGGATTGCCATGAAAATTTGGTACTGATATTATGTATGTATAGAGGATGAATCTTAATGACTTTGTTGAACCCCTGACTTTTTCTTTATCCAGCACCACCATCAGGTCAGAGTTTTAAATTGTATAATATAAAAACATTTCGTACAGGCATTCAGGTCCCCCTCATGATGAATTCTAGTAACTTTGATGATCTCCTGACTTTGCATCATTAGGTCAAAATTTCAATTTGTCCAGATTGGTTTGGTTTATAACCAAATACTTGCAAAACGTATGACATTCCCATCAGCCTCAGCTGTACTTTGTGTTAATTGCTAATTAGCAATTGTTATAATGTTAACACGCTAAACTAAGATGGAGAATATGGTAAACATACTTGCTAAACATCAGCATGTTACTACTGTCACCGTGAGCATGTTGATGTTAGCATCTAGGTACAGCCTGACAGAGCCGCTAAGCATAGCTCTTAGTCTAATTAAGAGTTACGTGTTATTCCTCACTCAGACATTTACACTTGGAAGCTGAAGTACAACCACACTCTGATCTGTTGGCAACTGAGCAGCTCCTCTGGAACTCTTATGGGATATCTGCTCAAGAGTACTACCTTGAGGAAAGGAGGGACTAGCACTGCTTTTTCACCTCACAGCACAGAATGTTTTGTGCCAGTCTGGGGATTAAACAAGAGCTTGATGTTTTTCCCTTCTATTTACTCAGTACACCTAGCATACATTTTTTGATATGTATTGCCTTCGAACCCTTTCTAAAATGACTGCATTTTGTTTCTCAGGATTTGCTGCTATAGAGGCTTTTTTCTGTTCTCCAACAGGGTTTCATCAGTTCATAAGAGCAGTCAGTACAGTGTTTGATGTCCTATAATTTAGTGTGCTACAAATGGTAAATACATTTGCTTCCATCTCATTTAGTGTAATTTTTTTCACTTTGGTCAACTGCAATTAAAGGAACATAAAATTTTATATGACCTGTTTTTCAATACTTTATATGTAATTGAAAAGTGTTTTGAAATGGACTGATGAGTTAGAATTTGCTAGAATGATTTGACACTTTTTGAGGTAAAGGTCACTGCAACAAACGTTGCAGATGTTGGCTTTCCTCTAGTCTTTGCCCAAATGACCACTTATGTTAGAGATTGAGTGTTCCTGTTAAACTGCTGTTTTTTCTCAATAATGATCGTGTGACAGTTGGCTTCGATACAGTTTACAGTCATGCAGCTTTGGTCAAAACATCTCATACCATCTCAGTTGTTATTTCTGTGACTCTCTACATGAAATATGATGCTAGAATACATTTGTTTAAATGGTTTATTGAGTAACTAATTTTACCTCACTGCATTACACTATGTTTCTGAGAAAAGGCACGGCATCATCTAACTGCCTAAGGTCAAACAGAAAAACTGTATTCACCCTTGGTCTGCTCACTCAACAGCAGAGAACCATGTCAATGTTACTGCTTCCTCAGTGTTGATCTTTACTAATTTACTAAGTAGTGTAGGAGTGCTCCATTTGCTCATCATTACATTGCCATCTAAAAAAGGTAACTACTTAAACTGGAACTTTAACTGGAACATTTTAATTGATAAAAGTATAGTTTTAGTTCTTTAAAACAGCTTCTACTTTTTTACCAAGATAAATAGTTAGTGGCTATCAGCACATGATAAATTAGATTATTTTTCATAATAAGGGCTGTGCGTCCTTCAGTTGGAAATTGCAGTGATTTTTCATTTTTTGTGGTGTAACGGCTCGGACCAAGATTGACTATAAGGCAAACAAAGGCAAATTGCTTCGTCAACTTCTTCTCTGCCTTGAAGGTCACTGCTTTTTTGTGTGTGTCTTTTGAAGTGTATTAGGTTTGAGAGATTTTCTCAGTGCTCATGCAGTACATGATTGAGTCACTTGTTCTCTGTGAGATGTATTTACCATGTTAACAGCTGGTGATCCAGTTCGAGGAAAGTGCTCCTTACCTCTGTAAAGGGATCCAATGAGAGGCAGGCTAGCGTCCTGGTGGGTGGGTGTGGAGCTCTTTATATCTGAGCTCTAATGAAACTGTATTTCAGGAATATTCCACGAAGAGCAAACAACCTGCATTCTATCTATATAGTCCATTTACTTGTTAGGACTTTCAGTTAGACAGAGGAAACCTGATGTGTCTGTGTCTCTATGTCCCAGTGTCCAACGTGGACCACAATGAATTTGAGTATTTTGAATCAAATGGATTACCATCTGAAATAAAGTCAGTGTTCAAGCTGAGTTTATTTCTCCCGTCGCGTGAATTGATGACATATCGTACGTGGAAAAAGGTATGAATGACAATGTGCTTTGCTCTCATTCTAATGCTGTAATTTACTTTGAAGATGTTTGAGTTTACTTTATTTTTGTGTTGTGTGGATGCTCCTGTCTGGTGTGACCTGTCTTTACTAATAATCTTAACTGTCAAATGATAGACTCTCTTGTAGTGTTTATTGCAGGTGGCTTCTCAAATTGGAAGTATATTTTTAAAAGTGCCATTATGTATTTGCATAATAATGTCTGCTCATAGTTGTCAAGGACCGGTTGTTTTGCCAGTGACAACAAATTATGCATATGAGGCTTCTTTTAGTAAAGTAACATCTTATGAAGCAGCATGTGTTAATACGTTAGATATAATTAGAAGCAATAGTGATGTTTCCTGAGACATTGCATTGTCATGTCACTGGGACACTGCTTTTCATTTATAACAGTCATTATGCTATAATTCTTGAGGCATTCACAGGCATATTACTATAAGTCAGGACTTACAGTACTGTGCACTGTCCTGAGGAGGGATTTTTTTTTTTAAATGACAAAACAGTGGTGTCTGTTATCAGTGTACATTACTGTGTCTTTTTGGATACTACCACCAGATGGTACCAAAGTCTGAAGTGTTCAAGTTCTGGCTTTAATGTGTACTTTTTGTAGCTTAATTACTGAGTTGCTCTAGTGGGTCTCCCAACTGGACTGTGACCTTTAAAACGACTTGACAGATCACTCCACATATATGGACAGACTTTGGGCTTAAAGAGATAACAATCAAACCACTGTTTTTGCATGTTTCTTTTACTACAAATCACACATATTTTGCATTATGGCCAACCACTCTGCAAAGCTGCAGATTTAGATTTATGTTGTAGATTTTTCACTTCCATGCAGATGTTGGTTTCACTTAATTTTTAAAAGAAATATAAAAATCAACTTAAAGAAACTTGTACATTTGCTCAAGTACTATACTTAAGTATAATTTTGAGGTACTTTACTTTTAACTTGAGAATTAAAATGTTATGTTGTATATAAAACTGGCAGCCCCACCCCCACTAGCAACAATAATAAAATTCTGCTTGCATGTTAATGCATCAGTAATCACGATCCAGTAATATAGGCCTGCAACTAACAATTATTTTAATTTTCAATAATGCAATATATGATAATATAACTGACACAGTCAAGTCAGCTGCATTATGAGTACTTTTACTTTTGTTAACTTATTGTAAAAGCAGGTGTAAATGGCTAAAGCTTGCACAAATACTGCTATAATCCTTTAGGTAGTTTTTTTTCAGTGAAATGGCTCATTGTAAAAACACACCCAGTCCCTAAACAGCAGCCTATGGACTGCTCCTCATCCTGTGAGTCCATTGGTGCACATGGTTGATTTTCTTCTCATGCTCAGTCAGTTTTGCCCCTTCGCTAGCAGAGCAAATCATTTGGCAAAGTATTGCTCAGCTGTTCCTTCCCTCAGGTAGCCATTTCCTGCCAGTCAATGTATATTCATGTTTCAGCCGACTCTAATCCCTTGTAAAAATCCTTCCAGTTGGCTTGGCAGGCTGTATTGACAGGAAGTGCCTTGAACTGTCTAAGATGCCTAATAACCTGATCTGTGTGATGGCTGTAAAGTGGTCTAAACTGCAGGCTGAGTCAACAGTGCACAGATGGTAGGAGATGGTGGAGGCTTCCACGCTCTAATCTGCTGCTGTTTGTCACATCACTCTGTCCACAAAGCAGCAATACAGCTGTCTTTAATAACAGTGGTGAATTTGTTCATATCCTTTACAGAGAATGTTACTGTATACAGCTAATGCATCATGTTTTCTGAAACATGTTGACATTGCTTAAATACAAAAACAATTTTACAACATTTTTATGAGCATCTCTATACTGTCCCTGTCCCCTGTCCCTCCAATGCTTGTTTCTCAATGGACACAAGTCCCTCAAAGGTTTCTCCCATCTCTTCTCTCCTTACAGAAAATAGTGAAAGCAGGAGACAAAGACCTGGATGGACAGTTAGACTTTGAGGAGTTTGTTCATTATCTCAGAGACCACGAGAAGAAACTCCGGCTGGTCTTCAAGAGTCTGGACAAGAAGAACGATGGTAAGGAATCCTGACACAACTGGGAACTTACTTCTCTAGTCTGCTGTGGGTTATTGAGAATAGATAGGACCTTGGCCTTGACTTTAATCCCTAGTATGGGTCAAGCTCCAAAAAAACTCATGGATCCTAAAATTCCCATAAAATAGCCTCTTTCCGTAAGACTCTTCCTGCTTGGTAAATGCCCACCTTTCAAACTCCACGCCCCCAGTTTGTAACACACAGGCTTTCTGTTATTACTCTCTAGCCATCAAGGCCAAGATGACATCTATGTATAAACTGACCTCTGTATAAAATCAGTAGAGTTCACCTTGAATTCATAAATAACAAATGTATGTCTGTGGTGCAGGCCGGATTGACTCACAAGAAATCATGCAGTCTCTGCGTGACCTGGGAGTGAACATCTCTGAGGAACAGGCTGAGAAGATTCTCAAAAGGTGAGAGTAATGCTGTGATCCACCGTCTCTAATACACTCAATGGATTCAGAAATCTGTAAAGTGTGTGTGAGTGTGAGTGAGTCTGTGATGTCTCCCTTCTTTTTCATCCTATAATACTTGTCACATTTTTACACATGTGATCTGATTCAGAGGAGCTATTGTATAGCCCCTCCTAACAACTACAGGCAACAGGTGACAATCGGAACAGTTTTTGTCATATCAAGTAGCACTCTTTTCTTTAGCCTCTTTCTGACATGCGCCTCTTTACATAAAAGTGTTGGCACTAACATGATGGTCTCATGTCTGAATAGGTGCCTGAGTCACAACAAAAGAAACCTTGTCAGGCCATCATCTTTATATTTTCAATTAAATATAAAATAAATAAATACCCACCAAAATGCTTTAAATAACACATGTAAGCAAATCAATTAAGGCTTCAAATAATACGTTTTAAAATCCATTGCTGATGTAGTGATTGACAGAACATAGAAACACTCCTCTTCCTTATTAGCATTAATAACAGGGCCACCACTCCCTCTCACACAACAGGTGCCAAATATCTTTCCCCAACTGTCCTGTCATGTGTGAATAGAAAGGAAGAAACAATTACATAATGGTCACCTACTGTATGTCTGAATGACAAAAGGCCATCACTTTAACAGATACATTAAGCCAGCAATGTTCCATGTTTGTCTGAAAAGGGCTTTAGCCAGGGTGCCTGCCACTACTTATGTGAACTATCTAGTTGTTCTAGATTTGTCTAGCAGAAACTGGCTCATGTTGTTATGGCTCAGTGTGATCCTTGTCTAGTTCTTCTAACCTCCTGTCTGTCTGTCTGTCTGTCTGTCTGTCTGTCTGTCTGTCTGTCTGTCTGTCTGTCTGTCTGTCTGTCTGTCTGTCTCTTCTTCTTCTCTCTGGCTGGTCTCAGAATAAGGAGGGGTCATATCTGGGCCCCTATCTTGTAGTAAGTAGTAGCTTCTATAGTCTGCTTGCTCAGCCAGTGCTGCACTGTTCACCACTGCATAGTCTGTCTAATTCAGTTACCAGCTGCTATTTTTTTTATTTATTTTAGATGCAAAATGCAATAAATATCAGTGCTCAAGTATAGCATCCTGCTACAACAGAATGCACTTGAGAACAAATGTTACCATTATTGAGAAGTAACAGTGCATGTGAGCAGATGGCTTATTCTTTCTACTGTCTAAAACCTTTTCTAAGAGTCTGCATCCACTGTCTTATTTACATCCCCAGTATGGATAAAAATGGCACAATGACGATTGACTGGAATGAGTGGCGCGATTACCACCTCCTGCATCCAGCAGACAACATTCCTGAGATCATCCTCTACTGGAAACACTCCACGGTATGCAGTCTTCTTCTCTCGTCGAAAGCAATGGCAACAACCATTAAGAGCCGACCCAAAATCTCATCTTTCCTACTAAAATCTATTGGTGCATGCAATGCGTAAAACAGAGAAAGTTGAAATGTTCAACATGGTTGCCAAAGTGTTACATTAAATGATGAAAATACTAAAGAAACATTCATAGGCACTTATAGATGTAGTTGTATGTGGTTAGAATGTATGTTGGATCATATTTTTTCTACTTTTTTTTTTTTTTTTTAGCTTGAGGGAGTTATGTCAAAGTCAAAATGCCAACCTGCCTACCCCAAACTGATTTTATGTGTAGTGAGCTACATATATTTTACAATTTGCAGATACCAGTGAGTTTCTTATTGAAAAGCAAATTACTGGTAAATATTTAAATATCGTAACGTATGGATTGTAACATCTAAACAACTAAAAAGATGTGAACTTTCTCAGTTGCCTATAACAGCCTGTGAACTGATTTCTGTGTAAAGGACTCGGGACGTTTTTTCCAGGAAAATCCAAAGGATGTGACGTTTATGCGCGCTCCAGAGTGCCTTGCCTGTCCTCAGCTCCCCTACAGCACTAGCTAACATTAGCTTAGAAATGGAGTCCACTAAGGTCAACAAGCGACCAGTGTAGGTACCAGATATGCTCGGTCTGGCAGGTCTGCTGTGTGAATGTGTTGCATCATCTGTAAATGCAGGACCACTAGCAGATCTGCCAGGCCGAGCATATCTGGTACCTACACCGGCACCCACCAACACACAGTCTAACACACAGTCCACGTAGCTTGCTTGCTAACGTGGACAAATATATAAACAGCAAAATCCTGTTTTGAGTGGATATCGTCAGCTAACTCATCCAGACTCCCGGGGCTGATCTGGCTGGTAAACTGGCTGGCTTGCTGTTAGCAAATAACTATCAGCTAATGTCACATCCATGCAGCGCAGCTAAGTTACTGCTAGCTGGCTAACCTTAGCTTGCTTGCTCGCTAATGTTATCACTAGCAAAATGCTATGAGTGGATATGTTAGTTGGCTAGCTTGACGAATTACTTCACCAGCTAACATGATCCATGATGCTAACTTATGTATGATGACAAACACCAACAATAAATGATGGAACAGTACAAAGTAAAGGTGTATAACTAGCAATGGCTTTCTTCTAGCCAAGAGCGATGCAAGGCAGCTAAAGTTAGCCAGCTAGCTGTAACTTAGCTACGCTGCATGGATCTGGCGTTGGTTGCTTTGTAACGTTGCAAACGGCAAGCTAAGCCAATGGTCCAAATAAAATATAGGAACATTACAGATAGTAATGTTATTCTAAATATGATTGTAAGTCACGTTCAGTCTTGTGCATGTCACTGTTGTGGCCGATGCCCAGGATGTAGGCTCGAACGCAAGCAACAGGATGCTGACTGCAGTTCACTTAACTGCTACTGGTGCTTTCTGAAAACTCCACATAGAACCTTTAATAATAGTATTTAATAATTTGATGAGCCCAGTGGAGATGAAGGTCACATGACTTTCCAGCAGAACCAGTTCCTGTAATTTGCTAAATACTACTATGCCTCTTGGGACGATGAGTTGAATAACCAAGGAGGAGGGAAAGTATTCTATCACTGCATTTGTCCTGTAATATTAATCCAGTCCAAATAGGGCTTTACAATTAAAACTCTGCATCAGGAAGAAATAGACCCCATGCCAAAACAAAACCCTGCCACTCCTGGTATAGACACATTCATACAGCACTTTTCTCTGTATCACACCAAATCTCCCGCGCAGACTTGTGTTATACCTGGATTTGGTGTTTGGTGTCACTAACTCTGGCTATTTAAAACAACTGTTTACTGAGGATTAGTAGCACAAGGCTGAAACCCTCTGCTTCCTCCTCAGATCTTTGACGTTGGGGAGAGTTTGTTGGTGCCTGATGAGTTCACAGCAGAAGAGAAGAAAACAGGAATGTGGTGGCGACATCTAGTGGCAGGAGGAGGTGCTGGTGCTGTGTCTCGAACCTGCACCGCCCCACTAGACAGGCTCAAAGTGCTCATGCAGGTAAAACACAACACTCAGCTGATGGATGAGGGAGAATTTTAGCAGCTGACTCTCAGAGAGGGACATTTTCATTCTAGACAAACTGAACAGAGGGACTTGAATTAGTGATCACAGTGTGAATACATGCTGACTGTTTGTCCTGGACCCTGCCTCCCCAGGTTCATTCCTCCAAGAGCAACAGCATGCGTATGGCTGGGGGCTTTGCCCAGATGATCCGAGAAGGTGGTGTGAGGTCACTGTGGCGAGGCAACGGCATCAATGTCATCAAAATTGCCCCCGAGTCTGCTATTAAGTTCATGGCCTACGAACAGGTATGCACAAGTACTGCTCTGACTCATATAAGCCGTTTATTTCTGTCACATTTTATGTTGTTGCATAACTAAAAAGGACATCCTGTCTGTCAGATTAAACGATTAATTGGAAGCAACCAGGAGACGTTGGGCATCACAGAGAGACTGGTGGCAGGCTCTCTGGCTGGAGCAATCGCTCAGAGCAGCATCTACCCCATGGAGGTGAGAGACCGAATGAAACAATTTTTCAAGCAAGACCTTGCTTACAAAATACTCCAGGTAGTCATTAAGATTGTATTCCTTTTGTAAATGTTATGGAGCAACTCATGACTCATTCTGTTTGTATACAGAAATAACCAAGTATTTTCTTTTTGTCTTGTGACTCACTGCCCATTTGAACTTTTAGCCTTGAACCCATCATATGAAACTGTACAGTGACCTCTTATCTGCAGGAAAATAGACCTTCACACACAGACTCACAGATCTTCAGTTATGCACAAAGTGTGAGCAAGTTATTTATTTAAATTAGGGTAATAACACGCAACTTATTTTGATATGACAGATAATGCACGGCACATGTATGTTAGTGTATGTTTGTATGTATGAAAGATTTTCTACGACTCTTGGACGACATCACTTCCTGTCCTCTCAGGTCCTGAAGACGCGGTTAGCCCTGAGGAGGACGGGCCAGTACTCAGGCATTTTGGATTGTGCCAAACATATCTTCCAGAAGGAGGGGATGACTGCTTTCTACAAGGGCTACATGCCCAATATGCTGGGCATCATTCCCTACGCTGGCATTGACCTGGCTGTCTATGAGGTGTGTGTTTGTTGTCAAAGCATGACGTCTCTTTGTGTTTACTGTTTGTTTGTTTTTTAGTTCAATCTGACTCCTTTGCTCTCCTCTCCTCTGTCAGACGCTGAAGAATTCCTGGCTGCAGCGCTTTGCCACAGACAGCGCTAATCCGGGAGTGTTTGTGCTCCTGGCTTGTGGCACCACTTCTAGCACGTGTGGCCAGCTGGCCAGCTACCCACTAGCCCTGGTCAGGACTCGAATGCAGGCACAAGGTCAGTCACTGTAGAACTCTACTGCACTGTTCAGATGCTTAGAACGATTGGACCTCATGCAAGAACATTTTTTCATTCTTATCCGAAATTCTCTCTCTCTCTCTCTCTCTCTCTCTCTCTCCTGATGAATGCACTTGTTCATGAGAAGGTGTGCATTTGATTCTTACCATAAACAAAGCCTCCAAACTGCTGTATAAGGCTACTTGTTCCGCTCTGTCTGTCATTCACAAAAACATCACCACTTTCACTTTCACCACTTTTTGTTCAAACTAAAGCCAATTATATCCTAGTCCTGAGGCTACGTTATAACCATGTCTCTTTACACCTAATACACACCACTGTACAGTTACACTGCTTTAACTTGTATATGAAAAAAGACTAATTGGACATGACATAACAAAAAGGAAAAGCGGCCAAGTTAGCACCAGTTTATCATTAAGACGTATGGATCCCAACACTGGTTCTGACACTGAAGAGGTTGAAAATGTACATTCATACGCAAATGACAGGCCACTGTCTTATAATTATGAGCCTGTTAGGTGTCCAAGAGATTGTGCCATGAATTACACATATGATGTTTGTCAGTTTAAAAGATCATTTTGCAAGTCAAGAAAGTCGCAGTTCGTCGTAAAGATAGTAAAATATCGTTTAGCTTTGTGTGAAACTGCTCAGTGAACTACATCTCTTGTCTCGCACAATATACGTCACCAATAACAACATGGCCATCAGTGTAATGTTTCTTACTTGATCTGTTTAATAAGCCAGGAAGCAAAAGAACAAGTAAGACCCGCTGCTCGTGTGACTACATTCCGGTCCAAAACACACAGGCAGCGTAGCTTCGACGGAGAGAGAAAGTTATGACATCACTTACGCCACTTTTGGGTGTCTAATGACGTATTTTAACAGTCTTATACTTCAACAGTTTTACTTTTACATGTGTGTAATTCATGTCACAATTCAAAGGGATCAAAAAATTATTTGTCTCTCACTGTTAACTACCAAACATATTTTTTCTGAAATAAGGTCCCATGGGGGACACCAGAAGTGGGGGGACTTCGCCTCTCTATGGCCATGCAAGGTCACAAGAGCAGCAGCTGTCCTGCTTACACTGGAAACAATGGAGGTGGTGGTGGCAACCACTTCCTGGAGTATCTGTAGAGTTCAAATGTGAAATGATTTTATTGTGACTTAAAGATCCAGATTGGAGCATCTTTCTGGGCATGGTGCATGAGGCTCATGGATTTGTTCATATGTTTAGATTCAAGTCAACAAGCGAGCAGCTTTGTGTTGGTGTGGGGTTTGATGAGCCCGTCCTCCCTCTGCTTTCCTCAGCTACCCTGGAAGGAGGCCCTCAGATGAACATGACGGGCCTTTTCAGACACATCATTAGGACCGAGGGGCCCATGGGACTCTACCGAGGCCTGGCACCCAACTTCATGAAGGTCATTCCATCTGTCAGCATCAGCTACGTGGTCTACGAGTACCTCAAGCTCACGCTGGGGGTCCAGTCAAAGTGAGGAAGGAGGCAGAGAGAGGAGATGGAGAAGCCAAAGGTTTGATAATACTGAAGCTTGACTGCGTGGGGCTCTAAGAAACAAGCAGCTGATATTCAACATATGTAAATCAAATAATCAAATTCCAGGGTTTAAAGGATGAATGTAAGATGTGAATGAAGAGGAATGTGAAAGCAGAGAGGCTGATGAAGACTTTCTAGATGGAGGAATGCTTGACTGAAGCAATTTTTGTTACTTGCTTTTATTTCAATCTTTCTTTTAGCGATCCAGCAGTGCTTCAACACCTGTCAGTCTTAGTTTAGGAAGACAGAGGTATACATTGAATTACTTGAAGTGGTTTACTGGTGAACCAGTAAAATGTTCCTGTTTGTTTTTGGCACTGACATAGATGTGGCAGGAGCAGTCCTGCTGGTCTGTGTACAGGACGAATCTTCGTCTTGAAGGGCTCTGCTAAGGCATATCACAAAGCATTTCCCATGTCTCCCTACTGGGAGACTTGCACAGTACTAATCATCAAAAGTAGCTACACTAACTGTGCACAAAACTGATATGAATCTGCAGGTATGTCGATTTCATTTGTGCATGTAATATGCTCCTTTATGTTGATCCACAGCTTTGTTCTGTGTAACCAGATGATCAATGGTCAAACAAGAGCTAATTAAATAATGTCATTTGTGAAAATATATTCAGCTGCAGCTAGGTCCCAACAGTCTACAAACAGGACTGTGGATAGAGAAACACATCATTCATCCGTATGTCCATTACTTTGCATGAAGGTTCTGGCAGAAATCTAAAATCATTGACTTTCAGTGCATAAACCTCCAGCTGCCTAGAACATAAACAGGCCATGCATATAGAAAACAATCACAACTACACTATCAAAACAATATTGTCTAATACTTCACACAGATATGTGCAATTTTATGTCTTTGATCTGTGTACTGAGTCATTTTCAGAATTCCTCAGCAGACATGTTTCCCTTTATTCTCCCCCAGAGGTTCAACCTTTCCATTATATACACTCAAGCCCCAATCCATTTTTTCATTAAATTGCCTAAACACATTAATGCTTCCTCCTGGGATGAAGCCTGTAATTTGGCTTAGCCCTTTCCTCAGTACCTTATCTTTTTAGCCCTGCTTTTGGGAAGGATCTGGGAATAACACAATTGTTATTATGTTGTTTGTTCTCTCTGACACGTCTGTACTGCAGGGTGTAAGGAACACTGATGAAGTTTTGAAGAGCAGGTGAAAAAGTATTGATTTATCTTTGGTTGTGCAATTCCAGAAATCATATTTTTAATTTGAAATGTAAAGGTGAAGACTGAGAGTCTGAGAAGAGCAATTTAATAATTTGTGCACACAAATTACTGTGTCTCACTCTGTTGCCACCCAAACAAAGCCACTCCTCAATGAAAAATATACTTTAGCTGTATTGGTTAACTAGGCTTAAGTAATGGTGCTCACAGATTATTAAATTGAGACCATGAATTACATTCAGTCAGTTGCTTTAAAGAGCAAAATGTGACCACAAGCAGGAACCCAACATGTCTCCTGGTGGGTACAGTGTGTTTACTTCTTGTACTTTAGTGATAAAACCACTGAATGTTTATCTGTGACCAGCACAGAACAGTAGCACATATCAGTGAACTGACTCTGTAATGTCAGTTACAGCATATCTTTCTAAAGTTTTCTAACATTAGTTACTGGTCACACCAGACCAAGGAAGGCTGTAGCAGCAGAACCCCTGAGTGTACTGAATTGAGCAAGCCTTGTTAGGTTATGATTATGTTTTTTCTTCTTTCAAAAGTTATGCAGTCTGGCTTTAATTTTAGCAGATCCCATAGGGCTGTTGGTCTGATCTGAAGACCATAGATAGTTTTTTGTATTGTGTTGTGCAGAATTAATAAGTGTGTCGTTTAGCATTTACCAGTAAACTGAGCAACAGCAACAGAAAGAGGGCAGCAACAACGGAAGAACTGCTTGCTGAAGCTACTTGGCTACCTTTGGATGTGGGGCAGCAGTAGATACAAGAGATCAGCATGAATGACTCAGATGCTGTGGATGCCCACACTGTGGTGAACACATAAAAGCTTAAATTCTTGCCTTAATTGTAGAAATTTCAGATTAGGCAAACTCCATTTACATTTTCACATCAGGTCAGTTCATTAAAGTGCTGTTCAGTGTAGCTACATATGTACTGATTTAAATGACTGTAGTTTCAGCCAAAGCAGGCATAAGTTGCTTTCACTTAAGAATAACTCTCTTGGTTTGAACCATGATAACTTAATCATCAGGCCCAGTTGATCCTGATTTAACAAAACACACATGTGATTAAACTTTCCTTTGTGTTTAACAATGTTACTCTGAGGCCGTACTGTTGAGGAAAACCTTTTTGCTATAAATATGTTGGGAGGATAAGACACCACACTAAGTTAGTCACATCACATTGATCTCGTTTTGCTTTGCAGTGTTTTCGTAAAGTCATCTTTTCAGTAGAGAGAATCTAACGTGTTGAGGTTAGCGTCCCTCCTAACACTTAAGTCACATGGCAGGACGTCCAGGCAGAGGCAGCACTCTGAATGACCGATGCCTGTGTCAAATGGTCACAGATTACTTTAAGGTACTCTGCTATAATTCCTTATTTTTATTTCTGTATTTATTTATTTATTTATTTATTTTTACCAGAAGAATTGACGAGTGAATATGTGATCTGTTGGTTGTGCTGAATATATAATATCCAGGTGGCTTTTTAATTTTAGAGTAAAGTCTTGGTGAAGAACTGACGCGAATGGTTTGTTTTTGGTTGATAGAAGTGACTCTACTATGGTTTATAGTTCAAAGCCTCAAAGATATGGAACCCCAAAGTGTCAATACTAAATAATTAAAGAAAAAAAGTAATAAATAATTTATATGAATGAATTGTGTAAAATATTTAAATGAACCAACAATTTGTGAAATAACTGAAGAAATTATTAAAACGCATTATTATGAAATGTTTTGTCATAATTTTTGTTGGATATCATTTTTATTTCATTATAGACCTTTTTATTTGCAAATGCCCTTTTCAAAAAGTCTTTATTTCATACTGGCATTTTCCTAATAACATTTTTATTTCACGTCAAGTTTTATTTTTTCATGACTTTTTCATGACAGTGGTGTTATCGCTGCCCTCTCACCTTTCAGCCATCACATGCCCAGCAAACTTGGCACCTGTTAGAGCAATAACGTCAAAGTCATCCCAAAGTAAAAGGTGGCATGAAATAAAAGTGTAATTGGAAAATTGGAATTGATTTATTTATATAGTTTGCAGAATGTGTACGTATTAGTATTTATTTTATAATTACTTATTAATTTATTTGCTATTGAACCCTTTGGGGCCCCATACAAAGATCCCTCCGATGACACTGTCTGATTTCTCTTCAGCAGCAGTTTGTTGTGATGATGAGCTGAAAACCCAAACACTGCACAGACAAGAGCACAGCCTATCATGAATATATCATTTAGAATAAACACATTCTGGGCAGTGATGGATACAATCTGAACAGGATGTCATCATATTATATCAAGGATGTATTCATTAGCAGGCCTGCTCCCCTGCTGTACAGTCTGTACTGTGTGTCTCTGGTAGAACTGCAGTCTCTCATGTTGGACTGTCTGTCTGCTTGTGAACTTGAGAATGCCACCAAGCTGTTTCTGTCAGCTGCCTTACTTTGAAATCACGCTGTGTCTTTGTAGCAGGTGGAGAAGAGATGGCGGGCTTACATTTGCTCATAGGAGTCCTGATCCTCATTCACAGGTTTGGAAGCAAATCAATCCATCCCTCTTTCCTCCTCTTCCTTTCCGACCCCTCGTGCTGATATCATATATGCATAAATTGATGACACAGAATGGTGTCATTATGTGGATGCGTGTACATTTTTTCCATATTTTATACAGTGAGAAGTCATGCTCTGATGTCTTAAAGTAGCCTTTACTCACCTGTATGTTGACCAACAAGTAGTTAGGCAAATCGCCAGTGGAACTTGAAATGTACAGGATCTACTAGACTATACAAACTGAAGGCTACAATGTAAAATGGTACATGGTGGCGTCGTTTATAGAATGTATTCAGTCTATATATTTCTATTTTATTTTATTATGCTAGCTGTAAGTGAAGGAGCTAAAAGAATGAGTATGTGAGTTCTTGTAGATGTATCCATTGAAAGAATGTTATTTATACTTGTAAATCTCAGCTGTCAAATAAACTAGTTCAGCAGTGTTGTTGATTTGGGTTCATTTGATATTCAACTCTATAACTGAAATCACACCTGGGTTTGGGTTCCAAAGGGTCATAAGATGAATCTGAGGGGCCGTGAGATGATTAACAGGAGAGGAAAAAATACACAAATATGTAGTAATTGTTTGGACTTTTCTCAAATCTAATGGTGAAATATTTTGAGTTTGACCTCTTCAGGCCTCACACAGTTATTGAAATTAAGTTTAGAGGAGAAATGTCTCTTTGGAGGAACTGCTATTAACTCATAGACATCTGAAACATGTGACAAGGGGCCTCAACTAGTCACTTATTTTGTAAAAATGTTTAATTTTTAGTAAGACATTTAATTTTATAAGTTTATTTTGTTTTTTGTGTATAATCTGTATAAAGTACAATATTTCCCTCTTAAATGTAGTGTAGCAAAAGTATTAAACAGCACAAAATTAAAATACTCAAGTAAAGATCTACTATAAGCTTTATCAAAGAGGAAAGTCTTAAGCCTACTATTAAATGTGAGGAGGTTGTCTGCCTCCCGTACACAAACTGGAAGGAGCTTGATAGCTGAAGGCACTGGCTCCCATTCTACTTTTAGAGACTCTAGGAACCACAAGGAACCCTGCAATATATACACCGATCAGCCATAACATTATGACCACCTGCCTAATATTGTGTAGGTCCCCCTTTTGCCGCCAACACAGCCCTGACCCGTCGAGGCATGGACTCCACTAGAGCTCTGAAGGTGTGCTGTGGTATCTGGCACCAAGACGTTAGCAGCCGATCCTTTAAGTCCTGTAAGTTGCGAGGTGGGGCCTCCATGGATCAGACTTGTTTGTCCAGCACATCCCACAGATGCTCGATTGGATTGAGATCTGGGGAATTTGGAGGCCAAGTCGACACCTTGAACTCGTCGTGTTCCTCAAACCATTCCTGAACCATGTTTGCAGTGTGGCAGGGCGCATTATCCTGCTGAAAGAGGCCACTGCCATTAGGGAATACTGTTTCCATGAAGGGGTGTACTTGGTCTGCAACAATGTTTAGGTAGGTAGTATGTGTCAAAGTAACATCCACATGAATGGCAGGACCCAAGGTTTCCCAGCAGAACATTGCCCAAAGCATCACACTGCCTCTGCCAGCTTGCCTTCTTCCCATAGTGCATCCTGGTGCCATGTCTTCCCCAGGTAAGCGACGCAAACGCACCCGGCCATCCACATGATGTAAAAGAAAACGTGATTCATCAGACCAGGCCACCTTCTTTCATTGCTCCGTGGTCCAGTTCTGATTCTCACGTGCCCATTGTAGGCGCTTTCAGCGGTGGACAGGGGTCAGCATGGGCACCCTGACCGATCTGCGGCTACGCAGCCCCATACGCAACAAACTGCGATGCACTGTGTGTTCTGACGCCTTTCTATCAGAACCAGCATTAACTTTTTCAGCAATTTGAGCTACAGTAGCTCTTCTGTTGGATCGGACCACACGGGCCAGCCTTCACTCCCCACGTGCATCAATGAGCCTTGGCCGTCCATGACCCTGTCACTGGTTCACCGGCTTTCCTTCCTTGGATCACTTTCGGTAGGTACTGACCACTGCAGACCAGGAACACCCCACAAGAGCTGCAGTTTTGGAGATGCTCTGACCCAGTTGTCTAGCCATCACAATTTGGCCCTTGTCAAAGTCGCTCACATCCTTACGCTTGCCCATTTTTCCTGCTTCCAATAACTTCAAATACAAAATGTTCACTTGCTGCCTAATATATCCCACCCACTGACAGGTGCCATTGTAACAAGATAATCAATGTTCTTCACTTCACCTGTCAGTGGTCATAATGTTATGGCTGATTGGTGTATATATATATCTGTGTATGTGTGGGGCCCATTAGTATGACTAATAGTAGGGGTGAGAGGTGTTTTCCAATATACTGGTAATAAATTCTCCATCAATACTGAGTGAATCCACTCTGCATCAGCATATGCATGTACTGTACGACAACTCCAAACATGTATAAACATGCCATCATTGCCTTGGCATTTCCAGCAAGTTTCTCTTAATTCAGCTCTCTAAAGTTTTGCAGGTGTAAAATAAGTTATATAATGTAGTCTAATCTGGACAAGTGGTCTGGTCTAGTCTAGTTTTGAGGTCTCTGAAAAGTCTCTTCACATTTTTAAGAATTTTGTCCCACTCTCTGTCTGAAGATGTAATAATTATATAATAATTCTTACATGAATGGTTCTGTAAAAAAGAATGGTATTGTGATGTCTCATGGCATCATTGACATAGGATGGAGGGGGGTTTGTGAGCAGATCCAAAGCATATCTGAGTTGTAAATAGCAATTGATTCTGAGGAGATCACAAGATTTAAGTGTACCTCCTTTATTCAGGTCCCCAAGCACTAAATGACCCCTTCCATAGCAGGACCTCCACAGGAAAGATTGACCTCCTACCTGTAACTTGCAGTTCAGCCACAAGGAGGCAGAATGATGAAGATAAGGACTGAAACTCGGTGTCCTGCTGATCTTTCTCCAAATACTCCAAATGTGATATTACCTTGTGACTGTTTAAAACCCTGCATCAAAGAATGATTTGAAATAGAGTCAAAGGTTAACAGCAGATAATGTTAGGCTCTTTATAGAGCACAACAGTCCCATTCATTGTTCAGGCTTGTTCACAAAGGTTAAACGCCTCTGGGCAGAGGGCCAATACCAATAAGCAGTTTACACATGACGGACAACAGTTAGTCACACCAAGGTACAGCATAGCAGCACAACCACACAGTCTGGTCTAGTGGAAGTGAAAGTGGGGAAGTTGTTCAATAAGTGCACAAACAACGAGACTCAACTACTTTCAGTGAGTCGTAGATGTGCAGAAGTTATGTAATACTGTAAGTGAAGAAGTAGTAATAGGACCAGACAGTGGTGGGCAATGTACTCAAATACTTCCTGTCTTGTATGTATGGATCCATTTACATAAGGCTTAAGTATCAAAGGGTAAAAGGAGTCAACAGTAGGACTAATGGATTTCACAGTGTTACAATATTGTTGCAGGATAGACCTCTTGCCTGTACTGAAAATATACTGAAAAGGGAAGGTTTGTATTTTCCCTCAAGATCGAGGACATTACTAAATCAGGCAAGTATGAAGTATGAAATTGCAGTACTGAGTGCATATTAAAATGAAAGTTTCTTTAAAGCCAATCCATCTATCACCATGGCTAAACTTTAACACAGCACCTTAAGTAACTACATTGGATAACTGTAGTGTGTAAAAATCAATCTAAAAGGCAGATATGGAAGTACTCAGATCCTTAAAGTCCCCCTCCAATCAAAATTGTGTTTTGATTTTTGTTATTTGAATGAAATTTTTGACCTTCACTGTGCAGAGTGACATGTGTTTGACACTAGAAGACTATCTACTGAAGGGGGAACATTTCTCTGAGTTTAACTTAAATGTGAGTTTAAGGCAGGATTTTGTGACATCACAACGAGTTTGGGAGCCAATCATGGTCCAGTATGCAACTTACACAAGTGTGATGTGGAAACTTGAAGCCTCCAGTGCACATACACTTTACAATAAAGTAGAGAAGTAAGCAGTAGTAGTAGTAGTAGTAAGTAGTAACACCACCACCAGTAAAAATACTTTGTTACAAGTAAAAGTCCTGCATTCAACATTTTACTTGAGTAAAAGTACAGAAATATCAGAAAATGTACGAAAAGGATTAAAAGTAAAAGTACTTATTTTGCAGAATCAACCATTTCAGAGTTTTATTATTACGTATAATTATATATATATTATTGGATTGTTAATGCATTAATATGGAACATTGGATTTATAACAATGAGCAAAATAATGCATATATTATTTACACACATTTGATAGGATTTAGAAATGTAAATAAGGTTCTGTGAAGTGAAAAAATAACATCTGAACCTTTGTGCACAACAAACTAAATTCACATTTGTACATTTCTGTGCACAAACTCACACTGCTGGATCTCTCAGTATAAACTGGTGTTGTGAGTACAGATCTTCATTTGTGCATTTGTCATCCTGTAGTTAAACCCACACAGACACATAGATGTTTTGCATAATTTTCAGTTCAATACCCATTGTTATTGTCAGATAAATAGTAAAAATGACAACATTTTCCTCTGAAATGTAGTGGACTAGAAGTATAAAGTAGTATATGCTGGGAATACTCAAATTAAGTACAAGTACCTCAAAATTAAGTACAGTACTCGAGTAAATGTACTTAGTTACTTTCCACCACTGCCAGTCTATTACGGAGCTCAACCGAATAATATGGAATATTAACATATTATTTAAGTGTATTAATAATTGATATAAGTTTCTTCACAGATGGTTGTTACATTCCACCCCTGCTGAAAGGAACTGGGGTAAAACAAATTTTGAAAAACAAAAAAACCTATTGATTTTAATTTAGTTGTAATTCAATGAACTTGAAATGATAACCTATTACTACCAGCAGTAAATGTTAGTGTGCAACTTGCAGATGGTCTCATGGCAGCTTAGCTAATTGGCTCAAAACTGCAAGGAACCACAGAAGGAGAAATATCTTATCTGGAAATACACATTAGGAGTGCTTTATGTAGCACTCTGACGGTTAACTTTGTGCAGCAGTCACTGATTTTAAATCCAGGCGGTGCAGTCAGCTGATGAGAGATGCTGCTGCCGAGTCAGCACAGCTTTGCTCTTGGACTTGTTGATAGCCTCTGGTCTCGTGGCTCGCTGCTGACTGAGAGGAGGTAAAGTTAGTCCAAACGTTGGTTTCCAGAAAGGTATTTTTCAGACATGTTTGTCCGCTTCTGTAAACCTGAAACAGCATAATGATGCCTTTCATTCGGCTGCAGCAGTATATCCTGTTATATTTGACTCTTCGCCACAGGATCCTTGTTTGGATCCGAGAGCTGCAGTCACGAGTTCATGACACGCAGTCACTTCCTAAACTGCCCCACTCCTACAGCAGCTACTGCCTGCTGAGAAGGGATGTGTGCGCATCTTAATTTCCTTCTCCACGGTTCGCTTCGTTACCGAGACACGAAATGCTGTCCTTGAAGGAAGTGGAGCAGGGTTTGGAGAGTGCAGGGCAGACTCACGTCCTGCAGTTCTGGCCGGAGCTGTGTGAGGAGGAGAGGGACAGTTTCCTCGAGGAGCTGTCTCAGCTGGATCTGAAGGGACTGAAGGAGCACTGTGAAGGGGCCGCGAGGGCAGCAGCGTCCCCGTCCGCCAGCCTGGATCAACACATAGAGCCGGTCTCTCCGGAGTTCATCGGCAGCGTGAGGAAAAGTGACAAAAAGTCTCTGGCAGAGTGGGAAAATGAAGGTGAGCGCCAACACTGGAGCATTTTTTAGAGGGACCTGTTAGAAAAGTGGGTAAAGTAAAAGAAGAGGAAGATGGCGCCAGGTTAGTGAATAACTAGTTATAGTGAATAGAGTTTAAGTGTTTTTTGTCAGATGTTTAAACTGCTGTTTCCGTCCTTGCTGTAGCAGTAATACTAATGCACAGATAGTAACATATCCAGCTGCTGTATCCCCATTAAGCACTTCAGTTATATTAATAACCTTGATCTGTCACTGCACTACTTCCAGTGGTGGAAAGTAACTAAGTAGGCTACATTTACTCAAGTACTGTACTAAAGTACAGTTTTGAGGTACTTGTACTTTACTTGAGCATTTTTATTTTATACTACTTCACTACATTTCAGAGGGAAATATTGTACTTTTCTACTCTACTGCATTTATTTAACAGCTTGAGTTATTTTTCAGATGAAGAAACTATCCAATATTTCACAAAAAGATTAGAGAAAAGTCTGAAACCAGATGTGTGGCAGAACTTCTTTCCTCTCCTGTTAATCATCTCACGACCCCTCAGATTTATCTTGTGATGAACCGCTGGACTAAATGTATATAAATGGCTCCACCACAACCACCAGCAGTAAAGTGCTGCTTACACACTGATGCATCAGTATTAAAAAACTAATAGTGTATTGTAGTAATCAGTCACAGGAACCACTTTTTTTCTGCAGTACTGTACTTTTACTTGGGTGGGATTTTGAATGAAGAACTTGTGTAAAATCCATCACACTATGTCTTCGTTTATTGCTCTCAACATCATGTATCACTGCGTAGCAATGCAGTCACGGTCTTCAGATCAATCTGTGTTTACAGTTGCATTATCAATGAAGAAACTACTGTTCCCTATTTATGTAGACAAAAATAGGGAGTGCTTCATTGGGTCAAGAACAATAGTGTTCGTAATATTGAAATAAAGAAGTGTCCAGAATGGAAGTCCATAGTGTGGGAGGCAGTCAAAGAATGTATCCGAGGCACTCTGATAATGAATATAAAAATCCTCCATGATTTAATACAGGATTTCTTATTTTTACAACAGTGGCTCCCAAACTGGGGCTCAAGGTAAATCTGAGGGGTCACAAGATGATTAATAAGAAAGTAAAAAAGAAGAAAAAACATTTCTGCTACTTAAGTTTTTTTTCTGACTTTTCTCAAATCATTTCTTTTTCTTCTGAAATACTAGAGAGACGTTTCTCTTCATAACTCTAATGCTATTAAAATGAAATCATCTGAGAAGGGAAACACTCTTTTTTGGTTGACCTACTCATGGCTCATATGTGACCTGTTACAGGGGGTCGTGAGTTGGGTAACAAGCCAAAAAGATTGGGAACCACTGATGGACAACACTCAAAATAACATGCAATCTCCTCATACTACTGAAAAACTACCACAGCATGATGAAACCAGTAAAAAGTTCAAGGTTAAATGCCAGCTTTATGAAAGTTTTCACTTATACAGTATGACTAAAGGTGTAGTTTGCCATGTAGGCCTGTTGTTAAAGTTTAAAGGCCTTGATTGGAAATCATTAAAGTCTACTTGCATGCATCCTGCTGCTGCTCATGTTACCACTCTATCTTAACAGGGCTGTTGCAAATCTCAAAGAATCAAGTTGGAGTCCTACTCTTGGCCGGCGGTCAGGGGACCCGTCTTGGTGTTCAGTATCCCAAAGGGATGTATAACATTGGGCTCCCAAGCGGTAAAACCTTGTATCAAATCCAGGCAGAGCGAATTCACAAAATCCAGGAGCTGGCAGACAGAAAGCATGGCTCAAAATGCACCGTGCCATGGTAAGATTATATGATGCATCTTCCTCCACTATTCTGGTCATATGTACTGTAAGCTAGTGCTGACATGAGGCATAAACTCCCAAACATTTGAGTACAATACACTATAATTTAATTTACAGCTCATAAAGTCGAATTTGGTAGCGAACAGTTGCTTATTTACACGTCCAGCAGACACAGAGCAACATTGCCATTCATTTGATGTCATATTTCTGTTCCTTTTACCTCCTGTAGGTAAAAAATCTGACCTACAAAGCCAAAATGCACTAACTACATATATTGTTAACATTTAAGACCAGAACCTGACTCGTTGACATTTGTTGTAACTTATAGAGTTTTTAAAAATCTATAATTACAAAGAAAACGGCTTAAAACCAAACCAAATAGTTAAAGCAAGAGAGTCAAATCTAATTTAGCTAGTAGAAGCTTGCTGCTGAGATAGACACTGCTAGCCGTGGCTAAAGCTACATTTACTTTTTTACCCCCCTGGCTGTTTCCTGTAATTGAAATATATACATTTTGATGAATTAACATCATGGTTATTTAGTTTGTTATCCCACATAAATAAGGTAGCGGCTAAATATGACCGTAAAGAATAAACAGTTGAACTAGTCATAGGCTAACTAGCCTAGCTTACGATTCTAGTGGAATTCATGATTTGGTGTGGTTAAGCTACTTTTAAATCATTATATTTAAATGTATTAAATTGTAAATTAATAAATGTTGTTGATTTCAAGGTAATTATTAGCAGATGGTAGATGGAAAGCTGAAATAACTCATTGTTTGCTGATGGTGTGTTTTCCTCACATTGCATTTCTCAGATTCAGCCTTTCTGTAGTTACTGCTCTGTCTGTGGGACCGAAATGCTCCACTTTATCTGTTAGCGACTAGCTGGTGTGTACAGTTGCTTTATTTAGTTTTTTGTTGAAAACAGCAGCCTGCTGCTACTAGAAACAATAATAATAATTAATAATTCAGTTTTATTTATATAGCGCCATATCATAACAAAGTTATCTCAGGGCACTTTTTCGAATAGAGCAGGTCTAGACCGACTCTTTATATTTACAGAGACCCGACAGTTCCCACCATGAGCAAGCACTATGCGACAGTGGCAAGGAAAAACTCCCTTTAACAGGTAGAAACCTCGAGCAGAACCAGAACCAGAACCAGGCTCTGGGTTGGCGGTCATCTGCCTCGACCTTAACAAGCATTGTTAATACAAAAATATTAATTACAGCCGCTTTCAGGAGTGTTAAGTGATACAAACAGGACTTTAAGCTCGGAGAAGTTTTAATATGAATAATGTCACCAAGATCATAGTGGGTAAATCTAACATTTTAAACCTCTTGTCTGTATTATTGCAACTCTTCAGGTACATAATGACCAGTGAGTTCACTCTGGCCCCCACTGAGAAGTTCTTCAAGGAGAACAACTACTTTGGTCTGGAGCCATCAAACATCGTTATGTTTGAGCAAAGGATGATCCCAGCAGTGACATTTGATGGAAAGGTCATCCTGCAGGGTAAAGGGAAGCTAGCCCTGGCCCCAGGTAGGTGCACATCAGCTCCTTCAGAAGATCCAGACACAAATATCTGTGAAATCACTTTGTTTTCACATGTAGAGTGCTGCAGGAATGAGTCCTAGAACCCGGACATGAGTTAGCATGTTTGCACTTCCAGTTCCCTCGTCTGGAAGTCAGTGGGTTTCTTCAGTGGGTTTTTGGTTAGATGCCTGAAATAAGGTCTGTGGTTAACACAAGCTTAAGAGATTTTCACGTTTTGTTCTACGACATAAAATACATTAGTAAATACCTCACTCGTGAATTTTGAAGCTTTACCGTGTCTTAAAAAAGGCGGCTGCTAACAAGTGGCTAAATGAGACCACAGAGGTTGTCGGGGACATTAAACGTCACCACGCTGAACACAGAAACTCATCGACTCACTCGTCTGCCTTTACAGCCTCGTTGGGTTTATACTCACGCTCTTACAAACTATTCTGACTCAAACTAAAGCTTAGTGGTGGAGACGTTGAAGTCATGTGGCTGTGGTGTAGTTTATTTATAGCCTAACGTTAGCTTGTTACTTCTGGTGACTGCATTTATGGTTCAAAAATCATAAAAGTGGTGTTCATTTGTGAAGATTATCTTGCGGAACAAAACGTGTAAGTATGATAAACTTGTTTGCCACAGAGTTTATTTTCTGCAATAATCCAAAATCCAATGGAAAAATCCAATTGGCTTTTTGTCGAGGGCACCAGGGCGATGCTAACTTCCGGTTTGGACTACAAAAATACCTCATCCCTCCAGCACTCTACTGCCACTGATGTGTGTTCAGGATAGTTTGAGGTAATGGACCATGTTTCAAAACATCTTCATCCACTGTCAGATGGGAATGGTGGTCTGTACCAGGCATTAGTGGACAACAATGTGCTGGAGGACATGAAGGAAAGGGGAGTGGAGTACCTGCATGTGTACTGTGTGGACAACATCCTGGTCAAGATGGCCGACCCCATGTTTATTGGGTTCTGTGTGAGCAAAGGGGCTGACTGCGGAGCCAAGGTAGAGTGATATCATACAGTAAATAGAAAAGAGTCCATTAAAGGAATAGCTCAACATTTTGCTTTCTTTCATTAAATACAGAGCTGGAGTTGCTGTAAACAGCACCATACCCCCAGTTTCCAAATAATAAGAACAAATATGAATTGGATCAGGTGATGCTACAGCCTGATATGTTTTGGATCAGTTGTCTGACTGTTCTTTATAATCCAACTAATTACATAATGCCTGAGTTGCATAACGAGGCTGTGTTGGAGAGGTTTTCCTTCATGCCAAACAGCAGCATGCCTCTAACTATTTTTAGTAACAATAAATCTCAGAAGGGAAGAATGAAATGAAATAAAAATCTGTGAGGAGGAAAAAGTCCAAATTGTGACTCCTGTTTCCATCTGGGCCTTCACCTCTTTCATGTGACAGGTTGTGGAGAAGACATTCCCTGCAGAGCCAGTGGGTGTGGTTTGCAGGGTTCGAGGCATCTACCAGGTAGTGGAGTACAGCGAGATCCAACCAGAGACAGCTGAGCTCCGAAGACCTGGAGGGGAGTTGGTGTACAGTGCTGGAAACATCTGCAACCACTTCTTTACCCGGGCTTTCCTGCAGGATGTAGCAGAGTAAGAGCCTTTACTGTCACGTGTGTTGGTAGGATCCCTCTGACAGCACAGCAAGTGAGAAACACTATAGACTAGAGGATAAGAGTTGTTAGGTACTGTATTTCATACTGTTTTTTCCATCTTACAGGAAATTTGAAGGCCAACTGAAACAACATGTTGCAATCAAGAAAGTGCCCTTTGTGGACACATGTGGCAATCAAGTCAAACCCACCAAACCCAATGGCATCAAGATGGAAAAATTTGTTTTTGATGTCTTTCCATTCTCAAGGTACTGTTGATTATTACATTGGGTCTTCAACTATTGGCATCTGTTGTTTTACTCTACATACAATGACATGAGTCATAACACAGTGTCTCTACAGCTAACTGAAACGTTTACTATCTGTCTTTGGAAGGAAATTTGTTGTGTTTGAGGTTGTGAGGGAGGATGAGTTTTCCCCCCTGAAAAATGCAGACGGAGCAGCCACAGACACCCCCACCACAGCCAGAAACTCTTTGCTGGCTCAACACTGCCGCTGGGCCACGGCAGCAAGAGCCATGCTGTTGGATGAACATGGGAATACCCTTCCTCCTACAGCCAGGTCAGAGGAAAATGTTCCTATATACACCCTGCAGCTACAGAAACAGTCACAACTGAACTGAAACAGAATAGACCTTTTCTTGACTTGTCTTAGCAGGAAAAGCACAGGTGGAACCAATAACAATAATGAAGGCAAAATGTCCACTATGAGAAAGTCTACAACCTCTATCCTTAGACACTAATCATTTGATATGTTCCCAAACACTACAAATGTATATTTTATTACATTAAAAGAATAGTTTTGGGGAATACGCTTTTCAGCTAACAGTTAAATAAGAAGATGGATACCACTCATGTCTCTACACTAAATATGAAGCTGGACCCAGCAGGCAATTAGCTTAGCTTAGTATAAAGACTGGAAGCAAGGGGAAACAGCTAGCCTGGCTCTCTTCATAGCTAAAAAGAAAACAGCCTACCAGCGCCTCTAACGCTCACTAATTATCTTGTTATATCTTGTTTGTTTAATCTGCACACAAACGGCCATGTAAAAATGACAAGTGGTTGTGGTTGTGGTTTTATTGGAAGTTACATGCTGAAACAGTTTCATAAAACCTCAACAATAACTTTGGAAAGACTAGCTGTTTCCCCCTAAGCTGAGCTGGAGAGGAGAAATACTCACAGCGACCAACAACTCTTTAATGTGCGTATGCGCTTGTTGCATTAAGATAGACTGGAAACATTCTGAACCTATCCTTGAAATCTAAGTGTGTGTGTGTGTGTGTGTGTGTGTGTGTGTGTGTGTGTGTGTGTGTGTGTGTGTGTGTGTGTGTGTGTGTGTGTGTGTGTGTGTGTGTGTGTGTCTCTCCCCCATAGTGTATCAGCAAGTGACACTCCTCCAGCACAATGTGAGATTTCACCACTGGTCTCCTACTTTGGAGAGGTGAGGACATGACAGTGCCCACAGATCTAAATAAAAACATTAAGGATATTGGGGGGAAAAGTTTCACTTTATAGAGACAGGCCAAACTGAGTTGTTGTGTTACATTGTTAAACTGGTGAAACCTACAGAGCAGTTACAGGTTGTTCCTTGGATAATGAATGTGTTTTCAATTTTCTCAGCTTGCATTCAAATTATTTGCAGATGAGGAATACACTGTCACCTTCAGTGTTTTACCTTGAGAATTATCCCTTAACCTCTGTCTCCCTTCCTGTGCCAGGGCCTGGAGCCCCTGCTGAAAGGGAGGACATTGCCAACTGTCTTCATTCTAGATGAAAAAAGAGCCAAAGAGCTGCAGGCTCAGCAACATTCCTCTGATTAATATAGTACTGTGTGGTGGCAGCAGAGATGCCAGTACAGTGGAGTATAGAATGGACATGGCAACCCTGGATGGATGTGTTTGGATAGTTTCACCATAAGAATGCACAATTGTTTAAATGATATATATGTGAAGATAATCAGATCAGACATGCATCTCATGTAATTGTCTCTGTTGAGGACAAGCTACAAATCCTGTAATGTGATCACTTGAAGACAAATAAGGGACTGACGATGAGTTTTGGGAATTTATATAAACGTTGTTTTATTTTACATGCAATAAAATATATATATTAAATACTTCACCTGGTGTCCTCTCCCATTCGTTTTTAATAAATTCATTCTACTCTATTACCTATTTAACTTTAAAGGTCCAAGAGTTCATTTTTAACTGTTTCAGGATATGTATGAGAATGTTTTATGATATTTTTGAAAGAAGTGATGTTAACTGGGTACTAATTTAGTTGTTTTGAGGAATATTTCCTTCAGAACAGTATTATACGAAGTGACGACATGGAAAACCTCCAGCAGCTTCCACAGAAAGGCTCAACTTTGGAGCTATACTAGCTTGTCATCCGTTTTGATCAATTTAACCCACAAAAAGCACCTTTTAAAAGTCAGGAAAAGTAGATAAGAAAATGAAAGATATGTACACATATGTAAAAGTAGATGGTGCTGAATTAGCATGACTTCAAATGTGTACCTTTAGTCCAAAGACTACCTACAGAGCCATACACAGAATAAAAAAATCATTCCATTTAGAAATAAAGTAAACAGTACAATACTTCACCATATCAGCTTTGACAGTTTCATACAAGGAGTGTCGAGTCGGTTACATTCTGGTATTCTTATGATCGTACAGATAAACTAATGCTATTATCTGTCGGTCTGGAAAAGCTGTGTATGTCATCTGCAACTGACATGCCAGAGGTCAACAGACACCAAAACATTCCGTAGGTGAAGTAGTTTGTCCCTCCCGGCCACCCTATCCTGAACTGTCTCGTGACCGATGCTGGCCAATCACAGATGAGACTGCGAAGGGACGACAACAACAACAAAAACGCATTAAACGAAGCGGACGGTTTGTATTCAGTTATAACTGTGGAATCTAGTCAGTATAGTTATTAAACCAGATAAAATCAGCTTAAATTCAAATATTATATTTTTCGAATTATATTCAACGTGTCAGTGTCCAATAACGTGAACAACGCCGCAGGCTATCGCCGAGTGTCGCCGTTAATTCTCTGACGACATTAACTTTAACGTTAGCTAGCTTTTTGATGCTTCAGAAACATTAGTGGTTAATTTTGCGTGTTGCATATCATTTTGTCATTAGCTAGTAGCCACCTCCACACACCGACTTTCCTGTCGGTCTGATCAGCCAGGTCCAGCTGAAGATTGCGATGGATGCTCTACCATGCTAGGGCCATGTTCAAAAATGTTTTTGGCTCAGGGTTTCTGGTAAGAACAGCTCATGTGATTCTGACATGGGTCATAACGCTAATACTCTTCCTACATGATACAGGTAAGCCTGTCACACTTCTACATGATAATAACACATTAATAGCACTACATTATGCGTAGCCGTAGGCTTAAAGTCATATATAATATGTGGATTGCATTGCTATATATACTGATGTTAGCTGAGGAAAAAAGCTATGATGTGTGAAATAAACTTGCCAGCCTGGGTAGGAGCCAGCCTTTGGGGTCCCAGCTGTGCCTGGGATCTCTCAGCAGGTCTTCAGTGTGTATCACCGAGTTAAAGTATACTGCACTCCTGTGTGTTTGGGTTGAAGAGCTGAGGAAGCAGGAGGAGACCGGCCAGCTCGTCCAGCCTGTGCTCTTCGTCCTGCTGGTTCTGGTGTCGGTTTTGCTCTACTTCGCGGTTTCTTTGATGGACCCAGGCTTCATCTTGTTAGATGACAGAGATTTACAGGTGAATAATGACCCTGATGTCTATTTCTATCATTATGCATAGCACAAGTCTTTGTCAAAAAAGCTACTATACTGGTTTGACTGGGATTGGAGCCCACTTGATAATATATGTGTAAAGGCAGTTGAGTAGATAGAAACTTAGTGTTTTGGGATAATGGTGTGTGTGTAAGTTAGTGTAAAAATGATATGAATCCCTGCAATCATATAAGCTTGTATGTGTTGTCTTTAGAGGATCGGCTCCCTGACCTGAGAACCATTATTGATTTCAGCTGACAGTATCTCTTACTGCTTCCTTGTGGCATTGCAGATGTATTGTGTTGCATGCGTTTGATGCACCCCTGTTTTGCAGTCACTACATCTGTAGGCCAGGGAAGGGACTTGTGGAGTATTAGGTGTAATCTAACATTGAAGGTGGTTGGTGTTGATTCATGTCATTCACGATATCTTGGAGAATGGAGTGTGCAGTTTGTTGTTATTCAAAGATTGATCTATTACCATCCCATCCCATACACCAGTTCTGATAAACAACTTGTGATGAAGACCCAGGAGTGTGTGTACATCAGCTCTGTGGGAAACACAGTCTAAATTAGATTGTGGGGTGCTATTTTAAAATGTTTGTTTTTTTCATGTTTGTGGGAATGTAAATGAGAAATAAGCATACACAGCAGGTCATGCTAAAAGCTTGAACTGAAAATGGGCAGTGGCTTCCCTGACCAGTTTGTCTCATGTATTGTGCCAGTTCACGCTGGGAGTGACTGAAGAGCAGCAGGACATGATTCCACCCACCACCAAATCCCTGCGACAGCGCCGCTGTGGCCACTGTCTGCTGCAGGTACGCCCCCACACACACTGATTGATTGATTGATTGATGGTGTTTGTAACTTGTCATCTCTCTGTGGTGCCAGTGAAGCTCTCAGGGTGAAATGTGACACTTGAGGTTTTACAGTACTTGTAGGATCCCTGTGGTATAGAATAACAGATGGGTTGCCAAGAAGCACAGTTCTGTTACACACCCGTGCTACCTCCAGTGAACACAAAACATCATATGATACATGAGTTATTGAAGCAGTCAGGACTCTGTGTGCAGCAGTATACAGTATGTCTGCTGTATTTTACCTTCTTTCTGTAACATCCAAGCCGATTAAAAGTCCAATCCGTGATCTAAATGTAAACTGAAGTTTTCTATGAAAAATGAAAACACAAGATTGGAACCTGGTTTTAATACAGACTAAGACGAGACAACAACCAAATCTAATCTAAGTGTTTGCTGAGGCTGCGTGAAATTTATTTTCAATTATAAGCAGCTGAGAAAAGCCTTGTTTATGTACAGGTCATTATTTCAACCTAAACAACCTGTAAAGCCACAAAATCCAGGTCCACTTACTAGCTTTTGGAGCTTTCAGCTACATCTCACAGTCTGTGTCAAAGGTCAAGAATGATCCTCACACTCAATTCAATTCAGTTTTATTTATAAAGCGCCAAATCATAACAAAGTTATCTCAGGGCACTTTTCATATAGAGCAGGTCTAGACCGACTCTTTATAATATTATTTACAGAGACCCAACGATTCTCAACAACATAAAGGTTCACTCTTAATGCAACCCCCAGTTCCCCAACTGTATATCAGGTGTATTCTGTAGCTTCCACCTTGATGGATGGATAGACATGCATGATTCAGAGAGGGAAAGGTGTTTCTATCGTGATACTCCAAAACAGAAAATGTCACCAGACAGAACAGCAACAAACAAATTTGAGTTCAAGTGTAAGTGTAAGACTGAAAAGCTCACACATGCAGCTTGTTCCTCCTCCTCCTCACACTGAGATAAATCTCCTATATTCCCAGTATTCTTATCTGACGATGGAGCTGTGAATGCAGAGATCCCTCCAGCTCCCTGGATGTGGTTCTGTTGATCTATGTGACTTAACAGATGGTTAATATGGCAGTTTTCCCAAGACAGAAAATACTGGGAAGACAGGCATTGTAACACAGTCCCAAACGTTCTCAGAAATCTTATTACAACAAATTTTTTCCAGGCTGATGAGCAACAGCAGCTAATGGGCTGCTAAGCCTGGCTATTGAGCAAAGTGTTACAACAATGAGGTTACACTTAAGGCTTCTGGTCCACATAGCATAGTTTTTTTTAATACACATTTTGATTTGTTTCCTCTAAATACAATGCCCTTAATTCCAAGCAGCAGCCAATGAGATCAAAGCACTGCCAGACATGTCAGCACTGTGTCCGTCGTTACGACCATCACTGCCCCTGGATTGAGAACTGTGTTGGTGAGAGGAACCACCGCTGGTTTGTGCTGTACCTGGCTGTCCAGCTGCTGGTGTTGCTGTGGGGGCTGCACATTGCCTGGTGAGTACATGCTGTCACCAACCATCTCTGCTGGCGGATTTATGCTGCAGCTGCAGAGCCTCCACCGATGCTTCTTTCCTTCTTGTTTCCTCAGGACGGGTTTCAGATACGCGCCCACCTGGCAGCTGTGGCTGCGTACCAACGGCGTGCTGCTGGCCGTGGCCGTGCTGGTGGCTCTGCTCTTGCTGATCGTGCTGCTTCTGCTCGGTTCCCACCTCTACCTGGTTTCTCTCAATACCACCACCTGGGAGTTCATGTCGCGCCACCGCATCTCCTACCTCAAACACTGTGGTGCTGATGAAAACCCCTTCGACCGCGGCACCTTCCACAACCTTTGGGGTTTCTTCTGCGTGTGGGGCACAGTGGTGTGGGAACAGGTGTACTTCAGGGAGGGCAGCGACCAAGTCTAGGAACACATGACAAGCATTAACAGACTGAAAAGACTGGATTTCACTCATGAACAACCTTTCTGGATTTGACCACAAAGTTGGGAGATAAGCTATCCTTGTGTGCAGTTTACCTTTATAGAGGCACTTGTGTTGTTGTGCCATAGCTCTGCAACATTTCCCTTCTTGAACATCTCTGTGGTTCAGCACTGCAGTGGATTGCCTGCTTGTGTTGTCTTGTTATGTTGTTGCAGTTCACATTTCATGTATTTTTTCCCTCCTCTCCCCAAGTGGCTGTTAGCAGACTAGAAATTGTCTCGTGTGCCCCCAGAATCAGGCACCTACTCCATCTTACCACCTCTCTTACCCTTTTTCCACCAATAACCAAAGAACAGCAGGTTTTCCTTGACCTGAAGTGTGAACCGTGCCGACATCAGTGGGCGGGTCCTATTCTACAGGTTGGAAAGAGGATGGAGAAGGCAACAATGGTCTATGGTCTACTATGGTAATAGTCTTCTTATCATTAATAGTCAGTCACTGCTTCTTTTTAGGATAAAAACTAATTTCTGTTTTTATCCTTGCAGCTCGCAGCTAATCAATGTGATCCGCCATCTTGCTACCACTGTTTACTCTGTTGTACATTGTGGAACGCCCTCCGTTGATGACGCATCCTTGATTACAATGGTTCCGCTCAAAACTGGTGGAGATGCAGGCTGGTTCGCTAGAGAGCACCAAGGTCCCTAGAATCCTGAAAGGAACCGGTTCAAGAACCAGAGCTTATTTGGTGGAAAGAGGGCCCAACAGGTTACCAGCACTGTAGCCCTTATTCTAACAATTGTTTACAAGTATACAATTTCCCTAACACAGGCAGTCATCCACATTGTCTGCAGGCACTTTACTGTCCAATTTTAAGGCTTTGAGTGAAGCTAGTCATGAAGCCCTGTTGACTCGAGCTTGCTTTGTTTATACATCCCACTTGACTCTCACTTCTGCGTCCTCCACCGAATCATTTATGTGGGCAGTAATTACATGTGAAACACTCCTGGAGATATTCTGGTCCCACCATGACACATGGTAAACCTGACTGATGGACTGTTAATTCACTCTGAAATTTACTTTTAATTCATGTCAACTATTGCGTAAACCTTTGATTAAACAATATAGTTGTTTTATGTGCATGTGTAGATGGTCCAGATCTGTGCTTGGTATGGTTTCTCTGTTCACTCACTGGAGTCAGACCCCAATTAACAAGTTGGAAATGGTACATTTGTCAATTTTAGCGCAGAAAGTTTAATTCTGTTTTTGTTTCATGTGATAAATTATTTTAATTGCTTCCTATTTATTCTGCACAGAGGTTTTACAGGGTCCATTTGCTTCAACAGCTTTTGTCTGAAAAAAATGTTCTGTTAGTTTAAGTGAGAGAATAACAAATTACATTTTTTTTTGCAAATGTTGAAATATGAACATGAATATTTTTAATATAATGGTGTGGAAAAACTATACTGTATTGTTCCTGGTATTTAATCCAACCACGATGTACAGGATGCTTTGACTTTCAATGGACAGCATTTCAAGCCATTTTATATTGTATATAGTTTTTAAACTATTTTGAACCAGAAAATGTCTTTAGATTTTTGTATGACTGTTTTAATCGAGTGACTGGAAGAATACTGAGGAACAGTAGCTAAAAGTAGATAGCTTTGAGTGCAATACATTGTTTGGCATTTCCATTTGAGCTTTTCCTCGTGCAATAGTAACCTTGTAAGACAGCAATAAATGTGGTGTTGAATTTAATGTACAGCAGTCATGTTGGACAAAATGCAGATTGCCTCCAGTTGGACTGAGTCATTGTCAGTGAGAGCTCTGGTTTATATGAATTAACATTTAATTAATGTTGTGTACTTCCGAATTATATGCAATACTGTCATGCAATGTTTTTTACTACTTTGAAATGACTGTCATCAATAAATAAATGTTTCATGAAGTTTCCTGGTCATTCAAAGTCCAGCAGATATAAATTTATTTATTAATATTTTCCTTCATGTAGTTTACACTTTACATATTGGCTGGTTTGTTGTATATAAGCATAATCTTCATGGCACTATTTTTAAAAATCCAAAGACAGTTGTATTGACAGAAATATCTATGAAAGAACTTAAATTAACAATTTGGCTATTTTCAGTATATTACATCCCAAAAAGGTTAACAACAGGTGGACATATAATGGTTATACTAAACAGAAAAATGTACATTCAGTACTTTGGCCTTCAGAGTCAATTATCTTCATTAAGATCTTTGGATTGAGAGGGCAGTGCTGATGTTTGGAACATCGCTGGCACAATGTCCATGTGTAAGAAGAAAAATTCACAAGCAAAAAAATCATTGCACTGGTGACATACAGTATTTCATACAGAGTGTAAATAGTAAATGTCCAGCCTTTTGATCTTACTGGTTGATGACAGAAACTGTCAGCATGAAACAGTACAAAATCTATTTGGCAGAGACGACAAATGTTAAAAAGTAAACGCTGTGTCATGAAATCAGACCCAGCGAGTGTCAAAATGTGTCAGCAAAGTGTGACAGGCTGCAGCAAGGTTGAATTTGCTGGAGAACTGAGTATCTGAAGGACTTTGTAGTGTGTCACAGGCCACAGAGATTATGTGCACATGGAAATGTGGAACTGTGTGGAAATGAAAAAGGCAGGACTGTAGTTTCTCAGCTACTGTTAAATCACACGATCTTTATGGCAAATAAAAGTAGGTATAAACAGGCACAATGATGCCTTCCACAATGATGTGGCAGCACAGAGAGTGAATCCCTTTGGTCATCTCATGAAAGAGAAGTCAAAGTCAGCAAAGATTTCTTGATGCTCGGCAGTGAGGATGCATTTTGTTCGTGGGAGGGTGAGGACTGGCTTGAGGCGAGTGAACTCCTCATCAAAGTTACTGACGTCCTTTGGCGCCTTGATGACCGGCAGGAAAGGAGGCTTCACCTTTTTAGCCAGGAGAGCGTCCCAGTCCATTCCCTGTTAGCAGACAATGGGTTAATGAACGGCAGGAATCACTGGAAGGTCACACAAAGAAACTGAGAAAAACCTGCCATTATGATTTGGATTCAATATGCAGTCAGTGTTGTGGATGTGCTACCTTGTTGCTAAAGCTGGTATACAATACAAATATTTCACTGGTTCATTATGTATGAACATGATCATCTTTTTCGCAAATAAAATAGCCTGCTGTGAAAAAGGTTTGTTCGGCGGACAGTCCATCATACAGGACAGCACATTTAAAATATCAAGACAGAAGGCATAGAAGTTATCTCTTACTCTTCAACTGACATTTCAACTGCTTTCATCTCTTACGGCATGTCTACACAGGGGCATTTTTCAGTCGTCCATCCAAGTGTGTCTGTCGGAACTGATACGCTCCTATTTTAATCAATCCAGCTGTCTACACAGGCCACGTTTCACTCACACTACACACAGATCACTGAAGCTGCTGCTCGCACTCTGCCTCCTGCATAGACACGTGTTACTTTTCAATTGACAATTCAACTGCTTTTGCCACTCACACATCAACTGCTTTCATTTCTTAGCAATTATATATAATTAATCTGCTTTCAACTCTGCTGTTTATACACAATTTACTTCAACTGCTTTCAGTGCTTACAATTAGGCCAACACTTCAACTGACATCCTCCTTCAGTTTATACACTTCAACTGCTTTCATCTCTTACTCTTCCAATGACAATTCAACTGCCTCTGGCGCTTACACATCAACTGACAGTTCCACTGCTTTAGGTTCTTATTCTTTAACTGAAAGTTAATCTGAGAGAAGTTTCACTTCTACTGTTCATACACAATTTACGTCAAATGCTTTCACTTCAGCCGACACTTCAGCTGACACCCTGGCCTGAATTTCTTTCAGCACTTCCACTTTAACCGACACTTCCAGCTCAACTTATCACTTATACTTCAACAATTTCAACTCCTTTCAGCTCTTTCAGTTCAACTTCACTTAGCGTTTACACTGCAATATCTTTCTGTGCTTACACTGGAACTTAAACTTTGACTTTTTTTTAGTACTTTCATTTTAACAGTCGTTTCAACTTCTTTCAGTGTTTGTATTTTGACCACCACTTAAAACTTTAAATTCTTTCAGTATTTCAATTATTTCATGTTTCAACTACAAATCTTCCACAGCAAGCACGTGAAAATTGTCTGCAAATTTTGCCTTTTTTAGTTTTAGTATTTACTTGGAAAACTGTTTGTTACAGCAGTTCTGGCAAGTGCTGTGGTTATATACATACATACATACATACATACATACATACATACATACAATACATACATACATAACAATACATTACAGCAAGATATTTATTGCGGCTCCATGTAGACCTTCTCCTAAAAATGGACATAAATGGCTCCTGCCACAAACTAACTTTTGTTACACAAGTCCAAAATTTTCTCATTAAATTTTCCTCACTTCCACACCACTGTATCTTCAAATCTTGTCAGCAATATTGTACACATTAGTGCACATGAATAAGTCAATGAGGTGATAAATGGAAGTGAGAAAGTTAAATGTTAAAGACAAATTCTTACTCGGTGAATATTTTGGTCTCACACAGAACTTGCCCATAGGTTTCCAAAAGTTGATATTCTACTCTGTGTCCAGTTTGTCATTTGTGAATATGAGCTATTGTGAAAGTATGAATTTTCAAGAAATTCTTAAAGGCAGTTGTTTGTCTTTCTAAAACTAAAAAGATGATGTTATTTGAGTAGAAGCTCTACAGAACAGTTAGCCAGAGACTTGTAATGTTTTGTAGTGAAGAGGTTAGAATGTAAGGTGGTCAGCAGTGGCTGGCTGAATAATGACCTGAAAGAATTTGTGTCTTTTGATCTGTGCAGCATCTTCCTCTCCCGCTCCAAGTCTCATCTCAGGATTTTTCTGCAGCAGCTGAAACACAGTAAGAGCAACAGAGTGGAGTCAGCACAACTGGACACACAACCCTCAGATCATTTAGAGCACTGTACTTTAATCAAATGTCGACTGAAATCAGTGGTGTTGATACACGATTAAAGGTTTTAGCAGGACAGCCATTTCGTTGTCTAAAAAGATCATGAGAAAACTCTGGTGGAGAATTCATCCATTTGATAGGAGGCCAACCTTTTGAATGAGGGACACAGACTCAGGAGAAAGGACACGAGGGTAGCGCACTTCATCGTTGACAATGCTGTCAAACACCTCTTCCTCATCATCACCTGGGAAAGGAGACTGAAAGAGAACATAGAGCAGCACAAATGTAATACTCTTCTAGAATATTCTGTTCCTTTTGTGGTTAAATTACAGTATAGGTAGTGTTACTTGGGTTACCAAGTGTCTGAATTTGGACTGAACATTGGAAGGTGTCTACCAAACTTGTACTCCTGGATATTAAAGGATAGGTTCACATTTTTTTCAAGTGTATCTTAAAAGAATAATCACATGTGCACATGTACACTGAAACAGTTTTTGTTCACTATAAAAGGCCTTTACATACCGGGGAAGTAACAAATAAACAATATGAAAATGCAAAATACTTGCCTGCAAATATTTATTCTACTACATCCAAAAGTAAGCTACATAATCTACTCACTATCCTGCATCTGATGCTGCTCCACACGTTGCCCTGGAGTTCACTGTCTTTATAATTTGTGTGTCCATTGTCATATAATACAGGGTGATGAGAAACACAAACAATCAACAGGTCTGCCATTGTGGAGTTGTGACGTGACGTCCATTCCGCACAATGTAATTGGTTGATGCCTTTATTCACCGTGCGAAAGCTAAAAAAAAATTATGTCACTTTTCCGTTGCATAATATTCACGTTCTGTGTGAAAGTACTCGGAACAAAAACAACACTTCGAAAAAATATATTGACGTGCAAATTAACTGCACGAAAAAAACACCTCCGGTGTGTAAAGGCCTTAATTGCTCCTTCTGTCCATACTGACCTCAAAGAGATCCCTTCCAAATGCAATTCCAATGTGAGAGGTGGGGGACAAAATCTGCAGTTCAGATTTCCTGATTTCTCAATCAGTTTTGCACAGATTTCACACAAGAGTTTAGGTATCGGAAGTGTTCTGGTTTCAGTTTGTAGTCCGTTTGTAGTCCGAGTAGTATTGACCAATCACGTTTGAGCGGGCTTTGGTTGCATGCAGGTAAACAGTCCGTGTGGAGAGCCATGCCCATACCGAGCATGTTTATACTGACCTCCCCGACCAGCATCTCATAGATGAGGACCCCCAGCCCCCACCAGTCCACACTGCGGGTGTAGTTGTTGTCTGTCAGCACCTCTGGGGCCAGAAACTCTGGTGTGCCACAGAATGTTGAAGTGCGATCCCCATGGCCCATACCTACACACAGTACAGCCTTACTTAGATCTCACTACAGACACATTTAACAGTGATTACATAATCTGTCAGTCAGTGCTGCTAACAGAAACATGACATTGTTGTTCTATTTTTGCACATACTAACTTCAACATGCAACTATGATAGAAAACTAGTGAAATAAGTTACAGTACGCCATCACAAGAATATGTGTTTGTACACACAAAATCCTTCTGTACCAACTATGACATCAAAAAACTGACTTCACATAAAAGCTTAACTTTCTTGGTAAATTACATAAAATTGCCATTTTCTTACCTTCTTTGCACAAGCCAAAGTCTGCTATCCTGACAAAACCATCAGCATCCATTAGTAGATTATCCAGCTTCAGATCCCTGACAGGCAGACGCAAACAAAATTATGCTACATGCTCCCAAAATGAAGCAAGGTATTAAGTAATACTGTTCTGAAAGCAGCTTGAGAAGGACTCACCTGTAAACTATTTTGTTTTGGTGGAGAAACTCCAGGCCGAGCAGCACACACGATGAATAAAACCTTAAAAAGGAGAGAAAATGATGGAGAAAATACTAACGTGCTGTATTTTTGCTGCATATCAGTGGACTCTGGATTACAGAGAGTGGTGTGTGCTTACCAGGCCTGTTTCTCAGTGAAGATGTTGGTGTGAATGTGTGTCATGAGGTCTCCTCCGGGGGAATAGGCCATCACAAAGCACACGTGGTCTGCAGTCTGGAAGCAGCCGTACAGGTTCACCAGAAAAGGATGTTGTGAGGCATTGATCACTTCAAAGATCCGCTTTTCACAAATGAGGCTAAACACAAACACATTTGTAGAGATTGTCATATTTAACTCAAAAGCATTTTTTCAGACATGCCTAACTCTACCCAGCAACACTTGTAATCATTAATTTACAGCAAAACACCTTCACTTATTAAGAGCTGTGTGTGTGTGTTTATATTTATATATATATATATATATATATATATATA